>OZ023333.1:29336771-29456771 GCA_964007535.1 Brachyptera risi
AAAATGGGAATAAACCATAATCTCAAGACTTTTAGCAGAATTCGATTTAGGCCCGGTATTACCAAGTCCAGTTAGCCTTTATCTGACAGTTCAAACTTGTTATCACCATGGTTTACTTATGCTATTTGTTTTCACCAACTCTCAGATAAATACTAACTGGCCGTGGTAATACTGGGCCTTAGACTTGTTGACTCAGGATATTACAAACTGAACACATTCTACATTTAGTATTAATTTTTTTAGTAGAAAAGCAATTAGCCACCGGAAAAGTGCAGAGACAATTATTAGTATTATGAACACTTCCTCACCACTGCATTTATTTATATAGACCCATGAACCTATATGTTTCAAAGCTGTTATTCTGGAATAGATAAAGAAATAATGAAAATAGCATGGCGAATGCTAAATTGTGCGAAAGCAATTGTTTTCTTTTTTTTCTTTTTAATAACATCGAAACTTGATACAAAATCATTGTTCCCCAATTAAGGCTATGGATGAAAGGCAGGATCGTTTGGACGGGGCACCACAAGGGCGATCTTACCACCCCATTTTAATTATTTAAAACCAATAAACTTCAGCACCAGTACTGGACTATTTGATATTTAATAAAGCAATTGTGGAAAAGGGAATTGTGGAAAAGCATGGCGAATGGTGCGTGTATGCGAGGAATTTATTTTCATTCATCCATTAGAGTGCATGGAATGCCTTGGTAGTATTTCTTTCGCCTTCATTTTTTTTTCCCTTCAACATTTGTTTGTTGTAACAACCGAGAGACTCGTCAGTGAGTTTTACTATTCAATAGAAAACCAATTACAGATTTCCTATTCGAAACAACCGCCATGATATCTCACCATGCATCTTGTGACCGCCAGTACGAACAATAATACCGTCGACGGATTTAAGTGCTATCAGATCTGTGAATGCACACAAAAGGCTATTACAAAGATGGATATCTTTGAACAGTTTCAAATGACACAGTCATGATATTGTCTTTAAATGCATTGTCTAAGAAAACCCAAGACGGTAGCGAGCGTTGATGATGACACGCCTATGGTCTCTCTTCGCTCTCTTCGCGCTCTCTCTCTCTCTCTCTCTCTCTCTCTCTCTCTCTCTCTCTGGGAAACGATATATATATATATATATATATATATATATATATATATATATATATATATATATATATATTGTATATATATATATATATATATATATATATATATATATATATATATATATATATATATATATAATGTATATATATATGTATATATATATATATATATATATATATATATATATATATATATATATATATATATATAGGCTATATATATATATATATGCGTGTGTATCCAACTCACTTTCTCTCTATTCCTCTCTCTCTCTCGATTATATTTTATTTATTTATTTAAAGCTACTAAACGACCCCACCAAGAGCTGGGTTACACGGGGGTACGAATAAGTGGATGATAATGAACCGATGAAGCAATGATGGTGAAAGGACTTTTACAAAAACCCATGCCTCATGCCTTACTCTAATCCACGCCCGACCTGACTTCAGTTACTAACGCAGTGCGATAGTTGACCGAGCCACGAGGGCGGCTTCTCTCTTCTTCCCGTACTCTCAAAGTATCTAATTTTTTCAATCAATTTCGTAAGTCAAATAAAATATTACAGAACTATTTTTGTACTCTTTCTCTCTCTCTCACTTGAGAAATCATGAAAAAAGCTTCTTTATTGTTAATCAATATCATTTTTCTACATTTTAGTTATATAAATTTTCATTTAATGTTCAATATGATGCATGATTTTAACCGCAGTGATTCTATATAAGAGCGCCCAAGCGCCCACTATGTTGCCCGTCGTCTCCGCTCCCCCCCCCCCCCCTTCCCCCCCTTGCCAACTCTCTCTCTGTCTCTCTCTAATCTCTGATTACTGATCATTATTCATAGCCTCATCACGACACAATGGTAAGTGCGGTGTCGTCAAAAGAATGCTATAATACCAATGTTTAGTCATTCTTCTCTCCACGGTGGCAACGTAACAAATACCTACACACAAATCACATTTACATTTATATTATTATGATGATGATAATAACGAAAGATTTGTAAGCACGATTAGACGATTGGGTGCTTTGTTTATTCCTATATGTTGGTATGTATTATTTAGAAAAAAGAGTCGACCATCCTACTTTGTGGCTCGTTTATGACTGTACGCATTTGTGTTGACCTGCCAGGTGAATGAGCATCATCATTTTATTATTCGTTCTATCAAGTGTTGAAATATTCACAAAAATATTTTTACTGGAAAATAATTCTTGAGGCTCTTGAGACGAATGTAGGCCTACGCAAATTCAATATATAATCATGAAAATAGGCCCATGTATATTTATATATACATATATATAGGCCTATATATATATATTTTTTTTTTTTTTTTTTTCATTTTTTTTTTCATCTCATATATATATATATATATATATATATATATATATATATATATATATATATATATATATATATATATATATATATATATATAGGGATTAAACGGAAATATAATCAATTACTCGTGATATCGACTATATACTATGACTGGAATCGAATCTCGGTGTCCTAGCTGAGTTCATGGTTCAAAGCACGTTACGAACTCCCCGTCCCAGAAACCCGAAAATTTGTCATATAATAAATTACATGTAAATTAAAAGCGTGTACATAATAATGTGAGTTAATTGGTCGTACCACCGTGGAATGTGCAATCCAAATAGATTGAGGTACCTATCTAAAATAGTGGTAATGTTTTTTCATGTTTCTCTCTATGTTGATGAAGACGCTTCAGTGATACTAATGTCACTTACAGGGCCAAGGATTAAAATTCCAGTGTCAATACCTTCTTATAATTATTCCTAAATACAGTGCGTGCGCATGTACATGTTGGACCAATATGAATATATTATGCGATCATTAAATGAAGAGGCGTTGCAAATAAATAATTACAAGCAATGAATCATAATTAATCGAAATGTTTTGGCGGATGTTGAGCAACGTGAAAAGATGAATATCAAAATTATTTGTTAGGCAAGTCAGCAAGTCATACGCATATGCTATAATACCCACCCATACAGACGTTGTTTTTGCGCGCGCAACCTAAATCAACCTAATCTTATCAATTTTATTAAGTGAACTAACTATAATAATTAGGGTTGCCGTTCGATCAAAAAATCGTGATCGAAATCGAAGTTCACAATATCGAAAATCGATCGAATCGAATCGAAATCGATTGCATTTTTATCGACAATCGATCGAATTGACGAATCGAAATCGAATCGAAATCGAATCGAAAAAAACGTGTTAGGTAGCAAAATACCATGCTTTATATACCCCGCACGCGCTATATAAATATAAGTATAATGTTACCAATGGAAGCGAGCGCCTTACTCGTGACGTCTCGCGCTACTCTTGTAATGTTGTACGATTTCGATCTTCGAAACCTTTTCGATATCGATCGAATCGATAAGTACATATCGAAATCGAATCGAAAACCTATAATCGAAAATCGATCGAATCGATCGAAATCGAACGGCAACCCTAATAATAATATAATTAACCTAAAACAATGCAATCTAGCCCTAACCTAACGTGAAACCCAATGTCAAACTATAACTTAATATAACCTGCACTGGGTTCCTTCCTGGCTCACCAGTCCTATCTATTATTTCATTTGGTCCATAATGTTATTGGTTTCACTTATTATTATTATTATTGTATTATTTATTTTAACATACAACTTTTGATTATAAAAATCCGGTGTTTGTACATTTGTAGTTATACAAAAGTAAAAAGTATGACAAGAATAATGAGTTTATATGAATTACAAACAAATATTATTTATAATTTTATTGAAGTATAGAAGGATCTTTGGGAAACACTTCCATCTGGTCTCGGGACAGGTCATTCCAGAGTCCGATGGTCTCCTCATAATAGTTACCTTGATAGCTTTGATTGCTTTTAGCTATTTTGACGGATCTTCCGATTTATGTAAAACATTAGAATTGTGTGTAGGACCCCCTATAATTTGTGAACCTGAATTCCGTAGAAATTTAAACTCAATTCCGAGATTTTTTCCGTATTTTCTCTTTTGAGTTTTTCGAAATTTCGCAAATATTTCTCATATTCAAGTGGTTATAAATGACCGATTATGCCTTAAGACCATGCGGTATCGCGCGCTGTATGATAACACAAGTGCATGCCAAATTTGTTTTCTCATTTGACCTGCGGAGCGAGGAAATGAAGGAAAAAAATAATTGTTTTTGAGTACGGTAAAATTGAGTCTTCAGTTAGCTCATCTAAAATCTATCAGTTATAATAGTTATCATGTTATCTTATCTTATCATCCCATTATCTCATATATCATTTTCCGACGCCAACGCATAGTTTAACGACATTCCTTCATTAAACCCAGCAATATAAATAAAATACAAAAATATATCCGAAAGAAGATTATTCAACTGATCATCACAAACTCACATATACTATAATAAAGTCAATGAAAACCTTGATTTTTTAATATAAATCTCACATACTATTCATAAAGTAATCGAATATTTTATTATAATCTACACACAAATCACGTCTAGTTAAAAACCACTTCCGGTGGCGGCATTACTAAACTACAAAAGCCATAGCCTTCTGAAATACAATATCCCCCGCACACAATAAACAGCCTTCTAAAGAACTTCGTAGAAATAATAATATTGACTCCATACAAGCGCATTTTCAAATGTATATTTCGGATGATGAAATCGTTTGGATCATAAATTCTAATGTATTCATTTCATAAACCAGCAATGAGAGAGAGAGAGAGAGATAGAGAGAGAAATAGAGAGAAAGAGAGAGAGAGAGAGAGAGAGAAAGAGAGAGAGAAAGAGAGAGAGAGAGAGATGATGGGGGGGTGGGGTAAGAAGGGGATAATTTGCAAGTGTAATGTGTTTCCATGCGTTCTTGCAAAGCATGGAACCCCTAATAGCAAAACATTGTTGACTAATGCTTATGCTCTCAACTGGATAAGGGATAATGTGCATTGCAGTAATGATTATTATTATTACTGTTATGGTTGACAAATTGTAGATAATATAATGCTTAGACCGACTCTCGTTAAAGAGATTGAGCGGTCATGTTCTTGTTGCATTTTGTTGGTTGATTCTCAGAGTGTGGCTGGCGTAAGAGAATTGTTTATGATGATTTTCACGATGAAAGTATTTTATTATCGTCAGCAATCTCCAGAAATTTTTTTTTTTAATTTTCTCTTTCAATAAACTATAAACAATACATATTACTATATGTATATATATATATATATATATATATATATATATATATATATATATATATATATATATATATATATATATATATATATATATATATATATACATATATATATATCAATATATATATATATATATATATATATATATATATATATATATATATATATATATATATATATATATATATAATATATATTTATATATTTTCATATATATATATATATATATATATATATATATATATATAAATATATATTTATATATTTATATATATATATATATATATATATATTTATATATATATATATATATATATAAATATATATTTATATATTTTCATATATATATATATATATATATATATATATATATATATATATATATATATATATATATATATATATATACATATATCAATATATGTATATATATATATATATATATATATATATATATATATATATATATATATATATATACTTGATAATGGATGGATTCTTCTTGACTTTTGCTTCCAAGTGCCCTAATCGACATACAAGTTGCGGATCCGCAGTTAGTGGTAAACTGTGGAACTAGAGAAGAGTTACAAAATGAAGCGTGAGCATATCTCAGCAATGACAATTATTTCAAATGTTGACAGTTTGTTGTAACATTTCGTCGGCCATATTGTATTCAGAAGCGCATTCTGTTGTTACTTTTGGTGTCGAATACCAATACCCTGAACATTTGTGGGTCTATATATCCGAAAACCGTGATTTAATATGGTGAAATAACTCTTTTCACCTCCTCTACAGTAATCAGGCCTACATTGGTTGACCGTCAGCGGCCAAACTCGGCACTTCCACCAAAATCCGAAGCATTTATTTACTTCCAGGAAGATCTTGCAAATAAAATCAATTGTACACAGATAAAACTAGTTTTTTTGGATATTTGCAAAAAATAAAGATTACTATAGACGTTTAAATAGTAACGAGGAAAATATATTGGGCATCATCATAAATTCTAAGCTTCGTGCTGAAAGTTGCATCTAAAATAAATTCTCAGCTAATACATCTAAGTTTACAGTGGTGAAGTATTTCACCATTTTATATATATATATATATATATATATATATATATATATATATATATATATATATATATATATATATATATATACATATATATATATATATATATATATATATATATATATATATATATATATATATATATATATATATATATACATTGTTGTGACACAGTATAGACCTACACAGAGATACAACAATTTCCTCCGAATTGGGTTCTCCCATCACTTCTTGAGTACAGTTTGTACATTTGTTTGGCCCCAACTATTCCTTAGTTGCTATGGTGGACTGTTATTTATAACATGCTATCACGATGTAGTCTTCTTTTCAAATATATTGGGTTGGCACTGCACTGATCTTTACGATCTATTGACGTTGGTGAATGATATGCACCGATGGGATGACAAAATGAAAGGTTTTTTATTAGGTGTTTCTGGATAGTTGGAAGGAGTCGGTCGTAGCCTTGTTAAGGAACCATCCCAGTATTAACCTGAGCGTCAGAGAAAAAACACGAAAAACCCCCGTAGGATGGTCGACTATGGCGGGAATAGAACCTCGGTCTCCTGAATGACGGCTCAGTGTGCTATCCTCTCTTATATCAGTTATATTTTCATAATGCGCCGGTTCTACGAATAATATATTTGTTACGATAATTAGCAGATTGACTTGTTATTACTTTTGCTATTTCGTACTTTAACTATTATTTAGCTTGATTAATACATTTTTATTATTCGTAAAACGAACTTCAAATTTCATAACAACAACAAAATCATTACTTTCAAAAGTGAACTATAATACGTAAAATACCAATAAAGCGTTATTTTTCTCTAGTCTTGTACACTTTTTAGATACAATAATGATATTTTCAAGAAACATCTCTGCTGTCATGTTTCCCCCTCCCCCTCACCCCTTCCCCGTTCCTCCGGTGTGGGCGTGGCTTGTCTGCTAATGAGATTGACAGCTATGCGCGCGACGGTCGAGTGGTGTGCTAATAGACAATGGCTACTGCTGGACGCACGCTTGGGTGGTCTCGCGTTATTCACAGACTAATGCGTCCGTACCAACAACGAGACATATACATACATCACAAAACAGTGGTGGACTGGTCCGTGATAGGGATCCTTGACTGTCATTTTAGGGAATATATATTATTGACGAGAAATATGGTATACAAATATTAGAATAAGAAATATTCAAAGCAGTATGATATTATTTTACTTTTGGTGGAGGTGCCGGTTTTGTAAAAATTTTCGTCTTTTTTTGGATTTCAAGACTTTTTTAATTTCAATAAATAAACACTCATTACCATAGCAATAAACTAAAAAAGATTGTGACTGGTTTATTTTAATTGGGTGATTGATTGTTAGGGATTGAATTGCTAGTCGACAGCGAGGTCATTCGCCTACGGTCATATCCGTGTACTTTGACATAGTTGTCAATTTTTTGTTATGTTTCAAGCGTATGGAGGAAGCGGGCAAGAAAGAGTACAATGAAGTGCAGATGTTAAAAAAAGGAAATGACAAGAAAAACAAAGACAATTAAATAACTACGCAGAGCTCAGTATATTCACTCCATAAAATCCAGTCACTAAGAGGCCCACTCAACCGAGACAGTCGGAACTTGGTTTGGCCCTATCACTCCAGGCCTTATCGCAATGGGTCACCATGCTGGGAGGAAATGAATTGCTCCCGACGACAGGCCTGGAGATCACGAGGACACGCAAGCCCCCATACCACGATGAGGTGTCCGGATCCTTCGAGGGAGCACATCAATTGGGGGACATTGTTTTAGACCCATGTCTGTTTCAATGATAAGGGCTATCACTTGGGAGATGTCAGAACAATCGTTAACTTGAAGCTTTGAAACGACCTGAAAAAAATCATCGATTTGAAACCATTAGGAGACAGTATTGTGTTTCTCTTTCCTAAAGATTTGACAGAAAATGTGATACGCATTTCATTCAAACTTTATTACTGTTTAATTATTTGATTGTTTTTTCCTGTTTGATTATAATTAATCCAATCACATTTTAAATAAATCTCAGCCTGATTTCAATAACAAATGAACCACGAGTTAGTGTTGATGAATGATGAAATGAAGGGTTGATGAAGCAAGTACTCTAGAGACAGTGATTATAAATGTATGCTAATGAAGTTTCTGTGTGTGTGTATAGTGGCAATGATGCGTTGTGCGTAAGCAAGCTGGATGTGTGCGCGTGTACGCATAGTGCGTGACACGATTAATCCATTACTTCATGGTAATTCGTAGTAATTGATATCACCACAGTACACAATAAGTATACTCGGTTTGGTAGTGTTGAGGACCTTCAGCAGATTATCAGAAAATAATATTCAATTTTCGTAAACGATTATAAATGTGTACACATTAGGAAAACGCCATATATGCGTTGTTAGGCGAGCGGATAGTAATAGTATGTCGACTTTTATGGCCAAACTTTTGTGCCTACATTCGCCAATTGGGTGACATTTAAGTAAGAAATGGGTAAAAACTGCTTCGAGTGGTACCAATTTAGCACATTTTATGATTGTTCTTCAAAATGGCTCACCCGATCAAGCTGAAAGTTCTCAGAAATGTGTATCAAAATGTAACCCAACTTCACGCAAAATTTCATTTTTTTGGAAAATAAAAATATTTTCTTTTTTTCCGCCGTGTTATTCTGATGGGTATTTTTTAAATTTCTAAAATTCATAAAAAAAAAGTCAACATCCGATATTGCCACAAAACTATACAGATCTAAGTTAGATGAGGAACCATAAGGAAAAAAAGTTTGAAGTTGATAGCTGTAGCCGTTTGACCTGTGGAAAACCGAAAAAAAAAACATGAAAAAAAAAGGAACAACAATTTTTTTCAGTATGTCAAATTGAATCCTTGCTAAAGCTTGTCTAATTAATAATGTATGATGTAAACATTTACCATG
The DNA here is from genome assembly GCA_964007535.1 of Brachyptera risi. Taxonomy (NCBI): domain Eukaryota; kingdom Metazoa; phylum Arthropoda; class Insecta; order Plecoptera; family Taeniopterygidae; genus Brachyptera; species Brachyptera risi. The sequence continues at coordinate 29,346,112 of OZ023333.1, forward strand.
ATCATTCATATATTTTTAGAAGTTATTGTTACCATTTAGTGTGGAAAATGTAGTATCTCTATGAACTAAATTTACATAATTTGTATTCACATAAACGTTTATACAGATTTATTAACACGTAAAAAAATGAAAATTGATGCTTAAAAAATGATATTCCATCAGTTGAGTTAATGGAACGTTTTACAACAATCTGATTGAAAATTTTGAAAAAGCTCATAAAATGATGAGAGATGAAAAAAATACGTTCAGATGTGTTTGAATTGATTTATAACTTAAAATATATCCAGATGTCTTCAAAAATCAGCTATGACAATTTAAAATGTTATGAATTGCTGTTGCAGGTTTTGTTTTAATGTTGTGCATCATTATACATTCAGACTGTCCAAATTTGAGTAAAGATCCAGATAAAAATAGATTGAGAAGGATATGATTTGAACTTCTCTCTTCAAATGTACAATTTACATAGTTTAATGTCATTTCGGACCATTATCACATAGCTTAACAAGGAGATACTTTCATGGTTTTGGAAGGAAACTTTTGTGTTTACATAAACGTGTATACACATTTATAAACACTTGTGAATTAATTTTCAAAAAATGATATTCTATCAGTTGAGTTGGAACGTTTCACAAAAATCTGATTAAAAATTTCGAAAAAGTTTATAAAATAAAGATAGAAAAAAAATTCGTTCAAATATGTTGGAAATGACCATTCAAAATGTTGTAAATTGCTGTTGGTTTTTATTTGATGTTATATATAATTACATGCAGTCTGTCTAAATTCGAGTATAAATAAAAATATCCAAATAAAAATAGTTTGAGAAAGATATGATTTAACTTCTCTCTTCAAATGTACTATTTACATAGTTTAATGTCATTTCGGACCATTATTACATAGCTTATCAAAGAAATATGGTTTGGAAGGAAACTTTCAGAGATTATAAAATACAGTTATGATATGTTATGTTTATTTTCATATGCAATTTCATATATGATTTTTTTTATATAGCTCGTGTTTTCAATTTCCTAGAATGAATCTATTTACAAATATTTAAATACGTGTTTTAAATCTAATCCATCAGCTCTGAGACTTTACATCCAGAAAACATTATTTTATTGATGCATTCAATGTGTTAATAATTAATTAATAGAGTTTTGAGGCGCGTCAATAGTCAAGTAATATTGCACATTCACGACACTTCGATCATCAACAATAATATTTCAATATTTAATATCAATATTTGTTTATCAATTGGACATGTATCGTGGTTTTCACTCATTATTTTCAATGGCACGGAAAAAAGTACAGCAGAAGATTTAATTTACATGATATTTTTTATGTAATTATTATAGATACTACATTTCAGGTATAGTCTCCTCCTGGAAAATTCATTGAACCTCAAAATACCAACGTATTAAAAAATATGGTGATATTTGTGTTTGATATGCTGTTAGACTATACCATAGCTTCTTCTCTCGTAGATTCAATCATATGATAAAAGTATAATTATACGCCCAGTTTTTTTTTAAATATCCCATCATCATTTTTTTCCTTCTTACATTTGTGGAAATAAGGGCTTACCAACATGAATATATGCCCACAATTGTTTATAACACTAATTTCGTCCTCCAACAGTTATATCTAGCATGGAGCTTACTTCCGTCGGTATCATGCAGTCAGGATAGAACAAGCCTAGCTATAGCACATGGGTGGCAGGGCGTACCTCACTAATAAATACTATTATGAAAAAAAAAATGCAATTAAATTTAGATTATTTTTATTTTACGTGAATTGTAATATATGTAATTTTTGTTTTCATCTGTTTGTTGATGGGATATTTTAACCATCTCATTATTATCGTATTAAACTGAATTGTCTGTAGTTTTTAATGACGTCACAGTGAATTGTTGACATTGCTTTGAATCTGAAATTGAAATAAGCATTGAAAATACACTAGGAACCAGGCATTTATCGTGGTTTTAACTTTTTATTTTTAATGGCTCGGAAGAAAAGAACCGTATAGTAGAAAATTTAATCTACGTGATATGGTTCTCAAACAAAGTATTTTAGATTAATAGATATTTTATTCGAGGCACTATTACTTGGAATTTTAGAATGATTATTTTTCATATTATATATTACATTCAAAAGAGTGCATTATGATAACAATTTTCAGTATGAATGCATGACTTATAGGACAATTACTTATACTACTAATGACTTGGACTTGGACTTATATAATGACTTAAGACTTATAGGACATTAGTCAATGTCCAAGCAGGAAAAAGAGTCAATACAAAGATTCTATACTTATGCATAGTGCTAAAATCACTTTCATGGGAGCTAAATTAATACAGATTTACTCATCTTTCAATTTTAATTTATATTAATACGACGTTCTACTTATAGTTATCAATTAGTAATTAGTAAAATTCTTATTTTCGATAATTATTGGTATTGATGGGGACATAATTATTTTCGTCAACACGTTATTTGAGAAAATATTGAAAAAACTTAAACAAACCTCGATACAGTGCATCGTGAAAACCTAATATAAATTAATTCAAAAATTGGAATACTCTTATACCACATATACTAAAACTTCTATATCGATTCTTATCTTTTCGTAGAGAATATTGAAAACTACATAAGTTATTTGGACCCATTGAAATGTATTCCTTAGAGTATAGTGACTTTGAGGTCGAATTGAAAAGACAAGGCTGAATTATGCTCGTTGAAGTTGGTACAATATACCCTTCAGTCCGATTGGTCAACAAAAGCCCACATTCTGTGCACATTGATCATTGTAAATAATAGACCACATATTTCATCGCATTTGACAACAAATGTTTACTGCTTCCTTCTACAACTTCACTACAACATCTTCAATAAATAATAAACTTCAACAGAGTATATTATTATTTATATATAGGCCTAAATATAGAGATTTGCATTATGACTATACAGTCAACGATAAAACTTCTTCCACAATTTATTTTTGTATATAAAAATAGAATCGAATACTTGAATTAATTAATTCATTCATGAATATATTCACTTGTTTATTCATTGATAATGAATAAATTAAATGAATAATGAGTGCATGAAACAAGTGGAATTTTTCCAACTCGAGTGGAATGGATACTTCAGAAATGTTTGTAACTCTGTCAAAATTCTCCTCCAGTCTATAGGTTAGATGTAAACAATACCCTTCCTTCCCTTAGTAGATCGATCAAAAAAATGTTGCACGTATGACGCAGGTATTTGTATGTATGAATTTATTTGTATATATGTTTGTATATAATTCGTATATATATATATATATATATATATATATATATATATATATATATATATATATATATATATATATATATATATATATATATATATACATATTTGTGAATACATTGTCTATATTTGCAGGCCCTAAGTATATACTTGTAGGTTGAAATTTGAATGAACAATATGCGAATGGAAAAAATTCTACCTCCCACTCACCTAACAAATAAGACCCCACCCCGATTTTCCAATAATTCGTTAAAACTAATCAGTGGTTAACATGTTATGTCTCTAGATTACGTGTTCTTTTATTTTAACATACAGTAATCAGTCAATTAGCCTAAACGGATTCTTGGACGAACTTTACATTTTAAATGACATCACAAACCTGAATCTAGATTTACGAATCATAAAGATATTAATTTCCCTAATTTCAGAGAAAACTAGAAATCATCGTCTCAATTTCAAAAATTATGTTTTATTCATTTGTCCTCCAGGACCCGACCCTTTTTCTGATTCGTGTTATGGACATTAGGCCTATACTCGATTTCGTTTATGTTTCTATACAGAATCGGTAATGCCTACGTCATGACTCATGGTCTCTGGAGGACAAAAATATCAATTATAATTTCCAAAATTGAGATGATAATTTCTAGTTTTCTCTAAAATTAGGGAAATAAATATCATCATTATTCATTAAACTCTAGTTTCAGGGTTGTGTTGCCCTTTGGGCTCTGATCGATACTGACTGTACACATTCATATGTCTTCTAATGCGGTCAATATACAGCATTATAGTTAATAAACACAATAGATATACGTTAATACCCATGATTTATAGGCCTACAGGAAGTAACTCGATGAGGGTGCGCGGTGCACGTTATAGTAATAGAGAAATATCGCTCAACAATACAAATAAGGGAATAAAAGGAAAGTGACAATGCCTTTACTGCCAATATTCACAAATTATTATAACTTTATTGAATTTTATTGTCGATAATGTGGCTATTAGTATTTGTATTATATATAGTTGCGTCAATCGTATATACGGTTGAAAATGTAGCATTGTGTTTATAATAATGGCCATTTGTAATGGAATTGTGTTATTAAAAATAGTTGGCATACAAGTGATAAAAACGATATATTTTATTAATATATTTTAAAGAACTGTTTTATAACAAGTATGCACAATGATTGGTGGGGGGAAAATAGATGCGTGTTAAAATATTCAAAAATAAAAATATGTAGGTAATGAATAGTTCATGATCTAATATTGGGCCAATTATTGGTGTAAGAAATTTTGATCAACTAGGATCCATGTTGTTCATCAGCTTGGCTATCAATTATTAATTTTATTCTCATTCTGATTGGTTATTAGAAATAATATGGTGTCCAAACTGAAGAAGAAATGTAATCCTAGATTAGAATGATCGAGATTTCACAAAACGCACCTTTAGCAAATAGATAGCACACAATTTCCCAAACATTTCACAAAATTCCACAATTTTCCTAGTGTCTCCATAAGTTTTCGAATTTTAATTCAGTTATAACTATAATGTTACCACTACTCCACGACCAAACTGGGCTCTAAACTCTACAGAGAGGCAAGTTCCTACATTCATACAAAATAATATTGCTGTCCAAGTTGATGCAGAAATTTGATCTTAGATAGAATTAATTGAGATTAAACCGCATCTTGAGTGAATTAAATACTATACACTACAGCATACCATTTTCCAAAATTCCCCAACTGATTACATAATTTTGTCAAGTTTTTTCCAGCGACAAGGTTAAAACTATGACATTATAAGCCACTCCACTAACAAACTGAGCTCCAAACTACACAGAGAGGTAAATTCATACATTCATACATTCTTCTTATACTAGAACAAACTGGAGCAAATATGACATATTTGACCTATACTATTCCAGTAATACCAGCACGCTGCGGAATAAAAACATTCCATCAGACTGTACACGCGGCATCGTTTCAAGATTGCTTCTCCAAGATCTCTGATATATATATGTATATATATATATATATATATATATATATATATATATATATATATATATATATATATATATATATATATATATATATAATCTATTATACGTTTTGAAAGTATATAACGTAATTTGCGAGCTGTCCCTAACAGCGGCCATAGTATCCACGCCCCACAATCTGTCATCTTCTGATAACTCTGGACTTTGCTGTCTTGTCCTAACTTCCGGTCACTGTGTTGTGAGGGGACTGAGGGGGGGACTGGGGGGGGGGGGGCTGGGGGGATAACAAATGATAACACTCATAATTCATTCGTCATCACAAGAAGATTCTTACGAGATCCACACACTTATAGAATCTACCCCTATAGCGATCGCAAGTCTACAGAGCAAATTCTCAGTTGCTGTATAAATCTGCTACGGTATGTATTCGAATGGACACAATATCGACACAGTTGTGTTGAAAATTTTCGATCAATTTTTGAAAAGTGGTTCACATTCGGCCTATCAATCAATGCCGACGTAGACTCCCACTTATATCATAGGTGTTGGGGGTTGTTTCGTATCCACGAAAAAAGAATATATCTACATTCTACCAACAAAACAAACACAAATATCCGAGTAAATATCACACTGAAACTTCATAATTGATGACTTTTTTCAAGATGTTATGATTTTTGAGATTGAGACACTTGAGGAGTTGAGGTAAGAAACGCAGATACATCTTTCAAGGCATTAAATACATCAAGTTAAATCAGGATTTAATTTGGGAAATTGTTAGTTTTTCAATTATTTAGTTTGTAGATGACCTTTGACTGTCGAGGATACAAGTATCATATAATTCTTCAAGAAAATTGGGATCAGCTGATGAAGAGATTAGATAAATTATAAAAATAATTTTGTGAAAGAAACTGAGGGAAATAAGAGGAAGCAATCAAGCTTAGTAATTCGAATACGGACTCCAGTCTCCAGTCTCCACCCATCTATCTACCTCAAATCCTTAACATATTTAATTGTGATTTTATACCAAGTTATGAAGGATTTGATATTGGACTCTAGATGACCACGCTTAGAAGACGATAACTTTTAGCAAGAAACTGAGCTTATGAACGGTCAAACTGGCAAACCTCTTCTATATTAAACTGTCTTGCTTTTTATAGAAATAATAATCGGAAGAGATGATATATATGAAATCATTTCCCTCACCACGTTTAGAATGATGAATGCTTACCCCCTGACCCAACTTGACCTGTGGGGTCATCTAGGTCAAATAAGACATCGAATAATGCATTTGTTTCCGACACCAGCATCGAATAGAACAGGTGGCGCCGACAGCGGAGACGCTTCACACTATCATCATCTCATCCCCCTCATTTCTCGACTCCCTCCCACTCACCCTTACAACTATACAAACATCACGTATAAAAAACGATAATAACCAAAATGATCCGCAAATGAAATGAAGAAGGAACACAAAAAAGATGAAATTGCTTTTCCCACAGAAACAATTTGGTTCATCTTTTCGGTAATGTAGTTCGCCCCAGTAAGCCTGAAATAAGATTAATGATAACACATAAGGCTATCTGCTGTAAGTAGTGTGTTGTTATCTTGACTTTTGCTCAGGCTCTATAATGATCGAGCATACCTCATTAACTTGTTACATAAGCATAGAGAAGATTCAATCTCACTACCGCCAAGAAAAATGTCGCTGTCGGTGTCACCTAAATATGGGCCTAAATATATATATATATATATATATATATATATATATATATATATATATATATATATATATAAATATATATATATATATATATATATATATATATATATATATATATATATATATATAAATAGCATTAATTCAGGGTTATTTTCGTCGTGTACGAATTGAATTATAATATAGGTTAAATGAAAAACCTTGGTTTTTGGTTTTTCTTTGATTTTCCAAGGTTTTTCATTCAACCTATATTATAATTCAATTCGTACACGACGAAAATAACCCTGAAATAATGACATTTATAAATAATTCGAGTCGTGAAAGCATACATTTCAAAACCCTCATATATATATATATATATATATATATATATATATATATATATATTTAATATATATATATATATATATATATATATATATATATATATATATATATATATATATTTAATATATATATATATATATATATATATATGTATATATATATATAAATATATATATATATATATATACATATATATAAATATATATATATATATATATATATATATATATATATATATATATATATATATATATATATATATATATATATATACAAAGTTTTCATTTGTATGGCTTCTCTTCCACCAAACCGCTTTAATTCTGAATACATACATTGAACAATCATCATTTCTTAGAACAAGTTGTAATGAGGTGAAGGGATACAATAACGCCATAGACAGTGGCAATCCCTGTATCCTATAAAAAAAAAACTAAATACATGAAATACGTCTAGAATACATGAAGTGATTAGCATGATTACTAGAATCTAATTGAAGAAACCTGATATAACAAAAGGTATGCTAATAAATTTCTTGAATGGATGTGAGATATAAACATAACATCAGTAGGAATGAATTTGATAAAACTCACAAAGAACATAATACAATATTGGTGGGGAAATACTGTCTCAGCGTAAAATCTATATATATATATATATATATATATATATATATATATATATATATATATATATATATATATATATATATATATATATATATATATATATATATATATATATATATATATATATATATATATATATATAGCGTTTTCGTAACTGTAAGCATATCGTATTCTATACAGAAACAGAACGTGATAGCGATTTATATTATTACATTTCGAATTTAATACAGGAGAACTGTGTTCTGAAATTTCAGTTGACGTTGGGGCCTAACCACAGTATACTAAACCTAGTCCGACTCATCTAAAAATTAAAATAAAATGTCTTCGTAATCGAGACTGAAAAAGACTTGAAAATCTTTCATATTCACAAATCCATTGCATTGTTTTTCATCTCCATCAACTAAACCAACTCGCTGTGAAATTGTGAATAGACTTTCAAATAATATTTACTCAAGTGAAATACTAATTCCCCCCCCCCCCCCCCCCCTGCTTCAATAACGTCGCTCGCACTCCCTCGCAAATTGCACTTCCCTGTTCCACGCCCATGCAAATCGAGCAAGAGAGAAGTGTGGGGGGAGGAAGCCCCGCGACGACGGCGTCATAATTGATTTTAATTTAATATTCCCCAAGAAGCGACGTCAAGTAAGCAGCAACCAAAGCAGTTATGAATAATTTCATCATAGTAAATTGCATGCTATATAATATACCTCAAACATTTTCATTGTTGCGTTTTGTAAGGGGAGGGGAAGGGAGGAGGGAAAGGGAGAATTATTCATGAAGTTGTGCTTGTTGTAAATTACACTCTCAAAGGTTTGTATTAACGTTCATGCAAACATTCGTTTCCTACATATATATATATATATATATATATATATATATATATATATATATATATATATATATATATATATATATATATATATATATATTATATATATACATATATTTATATATATATTTTTTTTTTTTGACTCAAACTCTCACGATTCATATTTGCATAAATTGAGTGAAACTGGGCTTTTTTTCAATCGTGATATTATTTATTTATTTATTCAAACTGATGAATAAATAATATCACGATTGAAAAAAAGCCCAGTTTCACTCAATTTATACATATATATATATATATATATATATATATATATATATATATATATATATATATATATATATATATATATATATATATATATATATATATATGATATATAATTATAAATACATATAACCATATATTACCTTAAGAATTGGAATTGGTTAAAAAAAAAAATCATCTTTTTTATTTATTTTTTCTATATTGAAGAAGCCAAGGTGCAAGGAATGAAGAAGGCGGGAACACCGAGGACGAAGTGGATAAACAGAGTGGTAGAGGCTGTGGAACAGAGGGGGGAATGTTGGAAGACGATTGTAGAAGAAAAGTGGTGGGAAGATAGAAAAAGATGGAAGGAGTTGGTCAGAGGACAGGAAGGAGAAGAAATAGATGAAGAGGAGGGAGTGCCAGACCTGGCAAGTTGACTCTGAGAAACTCAGATGCCCTAGTAGCACAGTATATCTATAGCATAGCTATGCTTGCTAGTAGTATGATGGGAAAACCCACCCCCGACCCAATTTAGTTTGGAACCGGAGGCCAGATGTTTATTATTATTATTATTATTATTATTGGGTTTTAACGACGCACTATGATGATATGAAGATCTATTGGCGTTGAATGAATGACTGATGGGATGATGAGATGAAGGTTTCTTAGGTTTGGCAAGGATAGTGGGAAGGAAGCGGTCGTGGCCTATATTGTAGGAACCATCTCGGCATTAGCCTGGACTACAGAGGAAAACCACGATTACCTCTGTAAAGATGGACGGTGGCAGGGATCGAAGCAGGTGCTGTATTTCCCTTCACCTCCTGGATCACATGAAGCGAGTGCGTTAACCAATCAGCTACATGTGCCATTTTTTTCTATCAAGATTAAAAACGCATTCTTATTCATTCTATTGCACTCAGCACATGACTATGAGAAGATCATAAGGTGAGATGAAAAGTGTTTTTTTATTAGGTTCTTTTGATCAGTCATGAAGAAGTGGTCATGGCCTGCTCTCCAAGAACCATGATAGTGTATATATACCTGTAGTATTGTATTCACTTCAATGAATGGGGAAATGACAAGAAATCTCGGAACATTTCATCAATAATACACATTTTTTTTAAAGAAATTATTAATCTAAAATATTGAAATACATTAACATGAATAATAAAGTCCATTCCAAATACATTAATAATTTTAAATACATTACAGTTAGATAAATTAATAATATTACAAGCAAGCAGTGAAATGCCTTAATTAATAAAAATATATTCAACTATATCTAGTAAATATAAAAGATTACAAGGGTGCGAAACTGTTTTGTAAAAATATTATACATTTACAAAATATTATCTGAATTATAAAGACCAATCAATCGGGAATGTTTGTGCTGTAATGTCTTTTGATAATTCACAAAATAATATTACAAGAAACAGTAGGATACTTTTATTTGTCAGTCTTTTTTTAAAAAAATATAAAACAAAAATCCATGTATTATCACAAGGCAAACATACCGAAACATGAGGGTTAAAGAGTTAAAACGTGAACGTAATAGCCAGGGGACAGACAGCAAAACAAACATAAAAAAAAATAACATTCTTGTTCACATACAAATGGTATACTTCGTCTCAATCGCTTCTCATTGTTACGTATTATTTATTACAGATTTGTGCAAGATTTGCTTTTGCCTCGATTCATGCAGTTCTCTTTGACCATACAGTATTTTTATACGTAGAACAAAGTTCTATTTGAAGGTCAGTATGCCGTTTGTTACATTTGAAAAACATCCAGTGAGAAAAAAAGTCACGCTAGTTTGTGTCTATATCGGATTATATATTTGACACCGGCAAGTACAAAATAATATTTCAAGAAGCTAGTTGCCATTCAAGGGATCAAATCAATAGAATTATCAAATTTTCAACTAGCAGCTCAATTCTTTAAAAAAAATGAGTTTGAAATAAGTCAATGCTCAGACCTTACCGTTTATGAATGGCAAATCTTTCTTCAACAAAACGTTTAGTTCTGAATTCTTAACCTGGCCATGCAAATGAATACAAAAAACTTACCAGAAACCTTCAACATCTACAAACATATAACACTTAGCAGTGCAACAAAATACGCAAAGTATTTTGTTCTTTCTTTAAATATTCCTGGTAGCGCAAACGTTCAATTAAAATACTTTATATATATTATATATATATATTTATATATGATATACTTTATATAGCCTACATAACATACAAAACTGTATACGCAATTAAAAAACATACTCGTTCATTGTGCTAGTAAAAACATACTACAATAATGATTACAGATGTACAAGATTACACGAAACACATTCAACGATTACAAGATTGGTGTTATGCAACTTGAAGGACTTGATTGTAGCGTACATATCGGTAAATTTAGTTGTCTTAGTACCTACGATGTATTTTTTTATTGCAATAAAACTAACAAATATTGCATACCAACAATTAATTCAAAAGTACGATACCATACCTTCTTCTTTGAAAATTTTATAAAGCCACTTTCTCCATATGGTAATTGAATTGAATTTTTATAATACAGTGATTTAGATGATGTCAATCTTTCAGATTCACTTCATAATCGATCAAAAATTAAAATCTAATGAATATCATTGTAAAGAGAAGAATGGCATGCTGCAGAGAGTAATGGATTTACAATTTGGCATTCAACCCATCGCTTATTCAATCGTTATACATGCTTTACGAAAAGCAGAAAAGGTAGGCGGACACAATAAAAGTTTATAAAGTTAGGTTGTCAAGTTTAAAAATGAGTTTATTCTGTGTATGCAATAATTATTTTAATCGTCATTTAAAAAAATAATTATCGATTCCAGTATTGAGAACAGTACCAGATTGTTCACTATCGATTGCAGTTCTCTCTCTTTCTCGTAACAAATTTTCTTTCTTCATGAGTTTAGGTATTGAGCATTTTGATTTTGTTTTCCAAAACGAAAGCTGCCGAGTACCTAGTGTAACCCAAGCATTGACCATTCAAACGACTTCAACGACAGCCAAATCTACAATTGAAGACTGCAGGCCTGTAGCATACAAATCAACAGTGACTCATATCGTTAATTTAGTAATATAATCCAATATCCAGTCCCAACTACCAATATGTAGCTAGCTACATTGAAATAGAATATAATATGGACCTACACATTATATCATAGAAAAAGCACCGTTTTATTAATAAAATAAACAGAATGAAATAGGCCTATTATAAGGGCCATCTGAATTTTTGAAATTCTGTTCTCATATAAATGGAGTAATTGAACTTGAACTGTTTAAAAAGATGATACGCATTCTAATGGTAGAAATTTGAAGCAACATTAGCGGCAATATGGATTCGTTCCCTTTGGTTTTATTCGTGATTATTATTCTATATTATAACAATTAAAATTGACGAAAATCGTTGACGAGGAATTATTACTCGATAATCACCGAGAAGGCAGTGAAGAAGGAAAGGGAATATCAGTATAATAGGAAAAAGTAACAACTTTCGAATATCTCCGATAAGGACAAAACAAGATGATGTAGAGCATGGTATGAGGAACGGCTTAATGAATACATTCAACAATTAAGACTGGTGTTACAGAAGCCTACGTCACTTGCGTCAACTTTCTATGCTCATTCCTCATGAATAGAATCAGAATACCGACTATGTTTCATAGATTTGAGCGTAGCTTTTCAAGATGGTTTTATATGGTGATGATGAATTGATCACTATTGTTCGCTCAACGACGCCGCCAACAGCTAGGTTATTTGAGGATACAAACGTGCATATGGTAATGAAACTATGAAGTGATGATCAGTGACGGGACGTTCACAAAAACGCATGCCTTATGCGGGACTTGAACCCACCGCCCAACGGAGACTTCAGTTTCCCAAGCGGTGTCGTAGGTGACTTGAGCTACAGAGTGAAGCTTTGATATTTCGTTTGACGAATCACTCGAGCTACGGAATCTACTAAATTATAATTAAATATTAAACAAATTCAACATCTTTCACAATAACTACACAAATACCTACATAAATCAAAACTGTATAATCAGATACGTCAAAAGCTGTCCAAATAGAACAATAGGCCCTGCATCAAATATCAACTGGCAACCCTAGCGGTTTCTTCAGAAAAAGGTAAACAAAGATACTGATATTCCCTGCCGATAGTACGACGAAATTAAGCGCGTAACAGGGAAAGTAGACACACCGACCCAACCCGATAATTCCCCCAGCCGTGTTAAAACAGACGTAAAAGCTAGCTAATCTTGTCTATCACCGAGTTTTAAATATTATTCCCCGAGGGTTGTTTTGAGTGAGTATAAGATTGCTGGTGGGCATCTCGAATTGATTCCTCAAGCCATCACAGTTTCGTGGTCCAATATTCAAACGAATTTCTCACGATGAACCATTGAAATTGATATCTATAGGCTTCTGTCAAGTGACGTCACAGATTATTGAAAGGGGTTGACAACAATGTCCACCAGTTAGAATTAACCAATCAGAATACTTGGTACCAGTAACCACCAGTTCGCTGTATTGCTATGGTAAATATTATTTGTCCTTTGTTATGTGACAGAAGCCTCTAAGACATGTTGGTAAGGTGGAAAGGTTTATAAAGGGTTAAGGTGGTTAATTTTGTAATTAGCAATAGATAAGCCAGCTGTATTGATTTCCACAAGAAAAAAAATGGACGGAACATGGAAATTAATTTACATATTTTCATTATTTTGTATTGGTGCCACACGTTGAGTAGATTTGTTGAATGACTATACGCGAATCTGATAATGATTATTGTTGAACAACCTCATCAACGGCTAGTTATTTGATTGAAGGAATAAACGCTGATGCGGACGATGCTTGAATTAGGGTAATGGGGCTGAATCAAATCTAAAAATGTTCCGACTTCAAAATCAAAGACATTCCCTGAATTTCCTGTATCACGCTTTTCAATTGACTTAGACTTGATGAAACCTTACGTTATAAAAACCAATTTAAAAACGACGATTTGTGAAATACAGCAAATTGAATCCGGACGACGTAAATACAGGGGGCTTAAGAGAATATATTCGAGAGGCCACTTCTTATTAAAAACTTATTACTAATTAGTTATTATTTTTAGTTTTTAGCGTTCATCTGACTATGTTTCGTTTCCGTTCTCTTGCGGTACAAATATTTCTACTACTTCTTCCGTCTTCTGCTTATTCTTCTCTCTCATTTCTCTCCTCCGCTCCTCCATCATCTTTCTCCGCGCTTCCTCGCGCGCCTTCCTCGCCTCCTCGTTGGCTGGCGATGGTGTTGCCTTGACGGCTCGTGCAGACCTGCGCTTGGTGGCGCCGCTAGGGGCAGCACTGTCCACGACGTCGGCTACAGGTACCTCCTCCTTCGGAAGAGCATAACGTTTCAAGTTGGTTATTTGGTTACAATTTGGTTAAAGTTGGTTACAAGTTGGAAACACTTATCACAGTTCACAATGTTGAAATGTTCACAATGTTGTCAAATTACCGAACTGAATGTTAGGATTAAAAAGTAAAATGCGAATCAATAAATATGAATATTATGGTCTATAGAATGAAATTAATGAATTATTCTCTCTACATGCACTAGCTGGCTGGTTTATTTATTATTGTGTCATGTTTGTTCAATTCAAATTTCAGCAAAAATTACGAATAAAAGTTGTCACAATTAATATTTTATTACGTGAAATTGTTTGTCGTCCATTATCCTAAACAGTAAACATTACCGCTCGGGTGTCTCGACCAGCCAGATTTCTATGTCTATGACCCTGAAGAGACCCCCCCCTACCTCACCCCTCATCATGCTAGCACGCGCTGCACAAGTGGCTGTGACGTATCTCTAGCTTGCCGGGTCGCCAGAAATGTGGATGACAAAGGATTTCACGTAATAAAATATCCAATTGTGACAACTTTTATTCGTAATTTTTGCTGAAATTCGAATTAAACAAACACGAAAGAGTGATAAAACAGCAGTTTGGACTAATTATCAGTTCGAAATTCGAAATAATAAAAATTCGAATCATCAAAATCAACTAGAATTGATATCTCTATACCAGCGGCCAGGGTCATTTCTCTGGTTCGAATCAGCACGGAATTCGAATTAACCGAGTTTGAATTATCGAGAGTTTACATAACTCAAATGAAACGATAAATTAATATCATCTCCCTATCAATATTTTTTGTGTAGGCATGGTATTTTCTTATTTTATATTCAGCAGTGATCAGGGCTTACCGTATTCACTCGCATACAAGTCGCACCCCTGTTTTTTGTTTTTGACAGTCATTTTTTTAAAAACCTTTTGTACCCTGTACAAATCCCGTACGTAAAAAATACATCGCAATTGAAATGTTTAGCGCTCTGTTTGGGCGCGTATGAGAGAAACTCTTGGTATGAGACGTGAGAAACCGTTGTGAGGGGCCTCAACTAAACGGAAGGGGGGAAGGGGACAGGTTGCCTAACATACCCGAGCGCGACCGAGAGCACATGATGATTACGCTAAGTAAATATCTCCCAAGTTTAAATTCATTTTTATCTAGCCTCTGCCTAGAGTTGAATGAGTAGTTCCTTATAGACTTATCACTAGAGGCAACAAATGTTAGCGTTATTTATTTAGATTTGAAACATTAATGATGTTTGATTTAGCATTATTGTATTTCATTATTTTCGCATCAATTTCCAGCGCATTTGCGGCATAGCGCAATCGCTGATTTAATATGTTTATTCAAAGTGTCTTTCTTTTCCTACTTCAAACAAACATTGCACACACCACACATTGGTATTTTACCATCACCAACATGAAACTTATCAACTCTATAACATGCTGCGGCCTGCATGTGAATAGTAATGCTCTGCGTTCTACCCATCTTCACTTCACAAAGATTCACGTGACCTTTCTTCAGATGACATAAACAAGTGCACGTGTAGAGTGGTTGACGTCACTGGTGCCAGTCTAGAGCAATGGTCTAGTGGTGTCGTGATGGGGGGGGGGGGAGGGGGGAACACAGCTGTGTGGAACTACGCATCATGACGCGAGTGTTGGGACTATCAATCGAACCTGTACACGACCGCGGGAGTCGAGTTTCCAAGAACGTAATTACAATAACACCACCTGCATGGGATTTTTAGCCTACCTGGGGTAACACAGGTGGGCTAAATAACTCCATGCAGGTGGTATTATTGTCTCAAGGGTAGGAAATGAACATGAGTGGGATTTTTCAAGTGGTTTTCGAGATTGTAGAGTGAGATTGGCGTCACATCTTGAAACACGTAAAAATGACCATGTTTTGATAGTTTACAATTTTCATCAAAAACTTCGGTTATCAGTCAAATTTGCGCGTACTTCGCAAATTGTTGATATTTAGCATATTTTGCTGTAAAACACATTTTTGCATCTTCATGACACATACAGAAAACACCAACAAATTATTATGAATATGTTTTCAAGTTTTATCGCCTATATCGCAATTGCGAAAATTTGTTGCCTCTACATCGCCCATACATAGCATCGTTGATTGATGATAAACAGATATGTCACAGTGTTCGTCTTGTTATTCAGTGTGACATGAGACTCTAAAAGTCTCATGGTTGCTTCAACATTGATGACCATCCGTGCATCAATTTTGACGACGATTGTGGCTTCGCCCTATGCTCTAACACTGGACGACCGGCAGCGTTTCACGGCAACTGTTTTTATCACAAAATGTGACGTTTTTTTCACTTACCTTTATGAGACGCATGTGACTTTCTGATGACTTAAAAATGGAAAAAGGGCATTTTATATGCGTGTAAATGCGGTATATATAGCATTTACACTGAAAATAGCACGTTCAACTGTGATGAGGATTGATGCATTTGACTTTCATTTTTGGAGATTTTATGCGCGCGTGTAAGTCGCACTCGCGTACAAGTCCACCCCTGTTTTGAGCTATCAAATTACTAAATATACATGTGACATATGCGAGTTAATACGGTCTTCTATCGTTCATCAATCAGGACTAAATCATAAATAAAGATAGGAAAGATGACACTTCAGCATTTTTAATGACTTGAAGACGAAATTATTTAAGTGATTAGACCTACAGTATTAATTACAATAAAAGGAATAATGTTCAAATTAGGCCCTAACGATTTTTTTTGTGTTTTTCAAAGTTTTTAATGATTTCCCGTTTTGATCGTTTTCCCGCATTCATCGTTTTTTTCCCTGGTCCCTTCAAAAACGATAGATCGAGGTTTCACTGTATTCATTTTCCGAATTCGAGAGAAAACTAGAAATCAAAATCTCAATTTTAGAATTGTATTCAATCAATTTGTACTCCAGGACCCGGCCCTTTTTCTGTGACATCACATAGACATTACTCAATTCTATTTATATTTCAAATTTCTATACAGAATCGGTAATGCCTACATCATCACTCAGTCTCTGGGGGGGAAAAAAATACAGTAAAAGATCTATCCATCACTTTTCAAGGGACCGCAAAATTAAACCATACATGCAGAAAAACGATCTATTCAGGAAAATTCAACATTAATTATGTATTCATGTATATTGGAGTGGAGTGAGTATAAATGAATGACACAAGCAGTAAAAAGACAGATCTGGGAACGATGCATAAGACCTAACTGTATGATTTCTGAAATTGAGATGATCATTTTTAGTTTTCTCTAGAATCGGGGAAATGAAATTAAAATACAGTTTCAGCGTCGGGATGTCCTAGCTGAATGAGCCACGGAGGCAGAGTTGTGACAAAGGTTGGTTACCTCTAGCCAGTTGGCCTGCTTGAGCGCGTCCAGCTCGGTGAACAGACCGTGCACCTGGCAGACCTGCAGCTTCACCATGTCCCAGAAGCCGGCAAGGTCGTCCGTCGTCGTCGGGAAAGGCTCCTCCGTGCTCTGTGCCTAAACACAAACAAACCACAATCATCGTTATTCCGATTGCTAGGCTCGACGCCAACTGAAATGCGGTAAGGGTTATTCCAGGAAATGCTAGTGGTATTATTTTTAATGACTTGGAATTATCCACTTCAGATATCTGGTACAAAATATTTTGTATATATTTTTCACTCATCATTTATTTTTACAAAATTTCCAACTTCCAAGTTCATTGAATGAAAAGAATTGTGAGAGCATCAACCTAATCATTTTGAATTATCGAAAAAAAGAAAAAGAAAAATTACAAAATCCTAAACGAGTGAGCTGGGAAAATAACGACAATTATGTTATTATTAGTTCAGTGAACTAGTTAGTCTGCCCTCTAAAACGAAACGCAACATAACGCTGCTCCTAGCACACCATACCTCCCCCCCCCCCCCACTCCCAGGACTGGCTAACAAATGTAAAGTTCGTCTTGAATGCCACTCTCAATCATGTAGAATAACTCTCAATCTGTTTGGTGTGTATAGGAAAATAGCCTGAGACTGAAAATATGATTTGGGTGAAAGGGAAAGAGAGAACAGCAGCTTACCGAGATTCATGAGTAGAGAAAGGACCACTCATAGTGGAGAGCCCGTAGATAGAACACAGAGATGAAAAATACCACGAGATTCTGACGTTTCGACTATTGCCTTGGTCACTGTAGAGTTATACTATCGAGGGAACATTTCAATTACTCTGGTTTACTTTTCCACGTTTCGACAATTCTGACGTTTCGACTATTGCCTTGGTCACAGTAGAGTTATACTATCGAGAGGAACATTTCAATTTCTCGGGTTTTCTTGTCCACGTTTCGACAAAATTTCCGCCAGACAGCTTACCATATTCTTATGACAAAGTCCTTCGAACTGCTGCAGCTTCTGTTTGACGAGCAGCCGCGCCTGACCAATCACGGCCCGCAGCTTGCCGAGCGCTTCCTCGGGAATGTCTGGCAGCGCCGCCTCCATGTTGTGCTCAGTCTGCGCCACCCGCACGTTGATGGCGTCGATCTCCGTCTTGAGCACCGTCAGGTAGTACGCGCCATCCTTCACCTGGCTGGCTTCCGACTGGACGACAACGGGCTGGAAGACGAAGGACTTTATATTCGATGCTGTCTTGAGGAGCAACGACTTACGAGCTTCACAGCTCAAAATAGTTGCATAAATCCCAAATTTCCCCAAAAAATGATCACAACTCGTTTCAAAGTAGTATATGTTTAGGCGACCTCAAGGATAATTATATCTTTCCATGACGTTAATTATATATAGTACGGTATAAACAATTGTTATTGATGAAGATATTACTACTTAATATCATTTCATTCTTTTATTCTTGTATGCAAAGACCTTTTTATATATTTGTGTTCGACTTTATAGACATATAGTCAAATGTTTGGGTATCATGGTTTGGGATTTTTCCAGCTTCCCTATGAGACCTAGCAATCGAAATAACCTGTATATCTTAATTCTGTAGAGTAGATTGTAGAAATAGAAAAAATTTGGTACCCAAAATTCATAAACTGTAGTCACTTGACTACACCTGATTGGTCAGAAATTGACTTGAATTTGGCATAAAAGTTATAAGAAAATAGTCCCAAGAAATGGATTCATTTCATTTCTCATGACTAAATACTAATACATAATCAATATCCCCAGTTTCTTATTGTGAAATAACCATTTTAGAGTTTCAAGACAGAATGAAGTTTTTAAAAGATCACACCTGATTGGTTAGAAATTGACTTGAATTTGACATAAAAGTTATAAGAAAATAATCCCAAGAAAAAGGATTCATCTCATTTCTTATAACTAATACATAATCAGTCACTATAACACAGTTTCTTATGTGAAATTACCATTTTAGGGTTTCAAAACACAATGAAATTTTTAGAACATCTCAAATTCTCAAAAAAGTGACACTAGCCACCAAGTCTCATGAATGATAATGATTACCCCCTAAACCAATTCACTCACCATTACCTGTTCAATAGGCAAAACAACCTCTGGTGCCGCCGGCAGTATATCCGACACGCTCTCAATCGAGACTTGTTGCTGCAGAATTGGTATGATCTTAGTAACTGGACCATCTGCCGCCTTCTTCGACGAACCCAGAGACAACTGCGCACGGAACTCGGGGCGTAGGTGGCGCAGCACAGGCAGTGCAGACTGTTGCGCCAGGTTACACTCGTTCACGCCACCCTGTACAAGTAACACTACGTTGCAGTAAACCAGAATCGATTATTGTCGTTACAGTATAAAAACGTCCAAGTTACCGAGGTGTAGTGAGTTAAGAAATACGTATTCATAATGCTGAACTTATGCTCACGTCTTCAGTTTTCAAAGCCACGTTTCGACCTTACGGCTCAATTTTTGGATTTTTGGTCATTATGAAACCCAGTCAACTTACAAGTAAAAACAATTTCAAAAGCACAAAAGTGTGAAGCATTATATTTTGAATACATTTAAAGTACTTGACATGGTTCATTATCGATTACTATTGTTTGTTTAACGACAACAGCTACGTCATTTGGAGGCAAGAACGAGCAGGTGACAGTGAAACTATCAATTGATGAAATCTTGATAAGTGAAAGGACATTTACATTAACCCATGTCATGTGCGGGAGGCGAACCCACGAACAACGATAACTACAGTTTCTGAAGCGGAGCCTCAGTTGACTTAAAAGCTATGAAGGGCAGCAAATCATTATCACAATTATAATACCAAGTAACACTGTCTATTTTTGATAAATAAATGTAGATTCTAATCCTAGGTCTACATGTTACCAACAATTATCCCACGTAGAGTCTTTCACTCTCTCTTCAATTTTACGATTGAAGTACTGGTACCGTATTTTACTACTATTTTGCCAAAGTGAAGTAATTTCACTAAATTTTAATCTCAAAGTTTTCTCTGAATATTCCTTCAATATGGGATCAATATGGG
Source organism: Brachyptera risi (assembly GCA_964007535.1). Classification (NCBI taxonomy): domain Eukaryota; kingdom Metazoa; phylum Arthropoda; class Insecta; order Plecoptera; family Taeniopterygidae; genus Brachyptera; species Brachyptera risi. Next base: position 29,367,036 of record OZ023333.1, read on the forward strand.
ATCGGTGGTACTAAAATAAAAATAAAAGAGGTTGAAATAGTACGAATTGTAAAATCAGGGGACCAAATGACATATTATTACCGTAACAAATGACAAGTTAATTGCTATTTATGGGCTACGGGCCTAAGCCTACCGTGAATATTTTCCCCGTACCGACCGTCAACAACAACCACACCTGACCGTACAACGACCGCAACGGCCCAGGCAAGAACACACTCTCCATGCGACTCTGGATATCATTCAACTAAACTAACCCACTTTAAACCAGCCGATACAGCTACTAACTTGACTAGAAAAAATTGCCACTTATTATTCAACCTCTTATCTGCAAAGCCGGTAATCTCCTTGCAAACCTTATCTGTTTCAGGGGCAACGGTAAACTAATCTAATCAACACGATGCAGATGACTCCTGCACATATTTACTCACATTATAAACAACAAAACAAACACCAACAATACACTCAATACCTCTCAATATGAACAGCTGATATAAATATCACGTACCGGTACATACTCATATTGAATGTTAGAGCTAGTTACCTAGAACATGAAACTGATTCAAATGGATCGTAAAATTCAATTGCTTGGAACTACTGGGTAAGTGAGCTACTGGTAATACAGTTGGTACTTGAATGCTGTGCATGGTGCATACTTAAATTGCACTTGAATTCAATTATGGTACCAGTAGAGGAATGATATGTCTATATTTCACCAATTGATTTTATGATCAAGTTAGTAATTTCTGATAGAGCTGCTTCTTAAATTACCAAAGTATTATCTCATGTTTTTCAATTAACTTTCAATAGATCTTCAAATAGGCCTACCTTAGAGTTGAATAACTGAATTCATAACACAAAAATAACTTCTGATACCAGTACTTCAAGGTTGATATTATTAGCACAGTTACTTGGAAAAAAAATCACCAACATCAATCGTCTTTACGGAATTGAAAATATGACACGACTTTTACTCCATTATAATTCCATATTCATTCAAGAATAATTAACAATCTTATGATTAAACCTTGAAATGATCAAACAGGACTCAGTTTCTAAAATAATTCTAATCCACTTGGCACAAATTTAATCTTGACCACTATTGAGATGCCAGAATTCAGCCGAGACTCGCTTAAAATGCAGACGCACAATTACTTTCATTTTAATATCATTCAACAATAGTAGAATATAATATAGAACTTGATTTAAAAAGTAATCAATCAAGATGATTTGCAAGCAGTTATATATAGAAAATGAATGGTAGAACACAATTTCACAAACATCAACTTTACCTGTTCGCTGGGCTGACTGGAACTGGACTGACCCGACGACGTCCTTCTGAAGAAACCTTGTGCCAAAGCACCCGGACCGTAAAGCCTCTCCACGCGTTGTTGAATGAAAGACTTGTTATTTGTCACGCCACCCGTCCAAATACTAGTAGATTCAATGCTGCCACCATTACCATTAGAATATCCCCGACACTCCGTCTTTTGTTCACCGTGTTGGTACACCTTTGGTTCCGATGTCTTAGCAAACGTAGGTATCTTCGGTCCGGGTGCTATGGTGCTCGTGAACGAAGACTTGTGTTCCGATGTCTGAGGTTTGGATTCCAGGAATTGATTCTTCGACTCGCTGAATTTATAAGACGTTTTACAATCATTCTGACCATTCTGAACAAAATTTTTGGATTGAGAAGTGAATTCAACTACTCTAACTGCACCTGGAGACTTCTGTAACGAGCATCCATCAGGCACACTCAAATCATCAATATTTTCAAAACTATTACGAGATTTTATAGGTGAACCGTTTGTGGTATGGGAAAGGGAACCATTGAAACCGTGAGCACCATTTTTTAGGAGATTTCTTGTTGGAGATTCAAAGTTCGAACCCTGAGTTCGAAAACTCGACGTCACTTCGTAACTCGTTGAGGAATACGAATTGGTCGACAACATCGTCGACATGAAATTACGACTCGACTCGCGTAACGTCGTGCCGGCCGTGGCGTCACGTTGGTCCGAACTAGAAGACATGTCACCGTTCGTCGCGTGACCACTCGGTAAAGTTCTAGCGTCCTTAAACCTCACATCACCATTCGTCGCACCCGCAATCTTCGACAGGTTACTCCCGTTGACAGTCCTTGCGTTGGTCGGCGGAGCGACCAAGAAGTTACCGCAGTCCGACTTGGAATACAACGCTGCCCTATCTATGTGATCCTGATTGAACCTCAACGGACTCGCATCTCTGCTCTTGATGACTAATCTACCAGGACTGTGATCGCGCGATCGAAAACCTTCTCTCAGTTTAGAGTCGTAATTGGTAATTGTCGTGTAACCACTAATGGAACACGCCAAACCCAAATACGAAGGTTTCTTCGCTACTTCACCGTTAGTACCGTTTAAACGAATTTCAGTATCTTTTCCTCCGACTTGAATATTGCTCTGATTTATTCGGTGATGCAATGCGCTTCTCCTGGCTTCGATTTCATCCGCTAAATGATCTAAAGCTGTTTCCGATCCGTTGGTGTCGGTCGTTTCGAAGAGCTTTGCCGTTCGCTTCACATACTCTGGTGTCGTAGCTTGGGCGGGTTTCGTCGAATCACCCGTCCTCGAGGACAGGTTGAGGCTGTGGAGAGTCTGCTCCGACACGGAACCTGAGCCGCACAACTCTGTAACGAGAGAAAGACACCAGTTCAACCAACAGCTCAACGTTCAAACAACGCAAGCGGCAAGCTCATTCGGTCAGCCGAAAATACTACAAGCACGATTCAAATAAGCGAGATCAACGGTTAGCATACGAAAGCGATGGACTTGTCCTGCAGTGCATTGTTAATTTATATCTGAAGAATTACCAATTAGGCCTGCCTGTTGCAGTAGGTACCAACTCCTAGGAGAATAAACAGCAATAATTATAGTTGGGCCTTGATATTTCAACAGCTAATTAATAATAATTACTATAAATCAATAAAACTTACAATCAACTAAGTACTACTGGCATGTCTGAATAATATTTCAAGATATGTTCAGTTGTTTTCACACCTTTATTTATATGCTATGCTTGATTCTTACAGCGTTATAGCCTGTAATAAAATATATTAATGCAGGTACAACCACTTATTACAGATTATAATCTTGTGGTTACAGACCTGATACCGGGAACCTACAATACAGAAACACAAACAGATACTCACAGAGAAGGAAAAATACTAAACAGTCGATATACAAAAATTTATGTCACAGTCATAAAAATTTCAAACTGTGCTTAAACTAGGCCTCCGTATTCTTCCTTAACACTAAACAGTCAATATAGTTCACAAACAACATGAAAATGTATCAACTGCTACTGTCTCCAGTCTAGTCAATAACGGAAACTCGAGGATTTCTCGACTAATTACATTCAAATCACACACACACAGATGTCGAAGCACTACTTCTTGTACCTGAAGCCGAGTCGCTGACCGTGACGTCGACGTCGAGGCTGCAACTGCCGATAGACTCGTACGAAGCCATCCGGCGCTGGGAGCCGTGAGCGTCGCCTGTCGACGGTGGCAACAGCAGCGAGTGAGGTCGACACGCCACTTTGAGGCGTTCCGTCTTGACCACGCTGCCACTGAATAAAACCTCACTTATAACTTGCGATACTAAGTCCTACTGACAACCGGCACTACTGATACAACGAGCTACGATCTGCTACGAGACTAGACTAAGCAAGCATGAAGTTTACTCTGAATTGGTTTTGACAATGTACAATAAACTGAGTCACGAACTGCAAACTGTGAAAAATTGTTGGAATTGAAGTCATAAAGTGAATACTATAGGCCTACTTGTATTTGTTGCAAGAGATAAAAGTGATCAACGAGCTACAAATAATAATTAATTACAGATAATTGTGAATACTTCGGTAATTATGAAGAAACTCGCCGCGGCTTAAAATATTCAAAGCTTTTAAAAGCCCTCCAGTCGTATAAATTTCTGACCGTAAATCACATCTTAAAAAAATCATAGACCTCAAAATACCACAGTTTTACTAATTTAATGGTGATTTGTGAATTTGGTATGTTGGTACGGCATACAACGTCTGAATTTTGAGGAATTTTAATTTTGTATAACTGGTATTTTAGACCATGATTCAACACAAATCAACTTTGATTCTACTAATTTACTATTCAAGGTCAAGATATCGAATCGTACAATATAATGTTTTGACTTATAAATTTCAAAATCGACTTGCTTAACAACAATACTTTGAGAAAAAAAGTGCTAAATATGCATACCATCAATTTACAGCTTCTAACTAACTAACATAACCCACACATCGAAAACGTCCATTCTCACCACAGTTTGTAAATTCATAAGTAAAGGCTTGTACAATTGATCAAAAATAATCCCGCAAATGACGAGAAAACATCGCAGCTTGCAAAGTCTTTACAAAAGCAACTTAAAGACTAGTGCACAAAACAATAAACGGCACACAATTGCCACAAACGTTAACACAAATCTACAAGCACCACAATCACTAGATAACACTTCACTGTTTACACATACATCCTCAATACTTATTACACTGACATTGCACTAGTTCACAATACCAACAGTAACCATGCCACAATACATGCAAATAAATCACAAGACACCAATAGGGGCCACACTAAATTACCTGGTGTCACCGAGAGTGATGATTGATTCACCGAAAACAAACTGTACACCAACTACCATGCCACTTCACTGATTCACAACATAACAGTAACACCAAAACAGACAGAGAAAGGGCAGTACTAACATAGATAATCACAAGGCAGAGAAAAACTAGATATAATTTATGAATTAACATACCCACCCTCGTCTTTACTCTATATTACGCGGTACATTAATCGCATGGCTAATAAGTTCACGGCCACTGGTTGGGTGAATAACTACGTTGACCTAGATTATTATTTATGTATGGCAAATAGAGTTATTTATGTATTTATACTATTTAGGACTGAATAAATAAACACATTTGGGTTATGATAGATATTATTATAATTCATTATGCAGAAGATATTTTGAGGCAGGTGGATGATGTCTTAACAGTTTACTTATGTATTCCAAGTTGTACTCACATCAGCAAGACAACATTGTAATCATTAATCACTATTACAATAATGACTGTAAATAGTTTCCACAAATTTTGTAGGGCTGTTGGGTAAGTATAACTATGTGATTGTATACCTATATGTAGGTCCCATATATAAGGCACAAGTGGAGAACAATAGTAATGTAAGAGACATTCAAAAAGAACATTCACTACCATTATTATAACCCAGTATCATAATATCATAAAATATAATGAGGCAATGACCTACACTGACCATCTAAGTACTAATAAATAAATAATAATGGCTATATTTCTACTTGATATGTACTGTACCCTACTAGAATTTAGATATATATCTTCAATCGTTTACAACTTACAAGCTATTATCACTAATCTGTCTGGAGTTAAAGCTCTTATATTTCAATTTTTCACTTATAATTTTTCACTGGTTATATTGTACATTGATTTACTTTCTTTTTCAGATCAATTATAAAGATAATTGTCACCTGCACATTGCTTTACAAACTGTATAAAAAACCAAGTACTCAAGAGCTCTTAACCAACTATACTGGCTAATGCACACTTACAAGTTATAACCTGTGCATAATGCACAAGAATAAAGCATTATTCACACAGAGTCATCATTGAAAGTGAATTTTATGGAAATTGGAAGTGTGCCAATATTGCACATTCATAAAATTGGCAAAGTCAACACATCACATGTGTGTGAATTTAATGTGTATCAACAGTATGAACTAGGTCTATTTTACTACAGCCTATTTCAAATGCTAACAACTCAAAATTACTCTGGTCTTCATTTTGTGAAAATATACCATTCTATTTCAAACACACTGGGAAGTTATTTCTAAGACGTGCCAAAACAAGAGTTCAATATATGATTCATGTCTTCTTTTTCAATCAGTAAAATATTCTTTTCGCGTAGATTATGATTACCTTCGCAGCCATGTCGACCACCTAACCAGCGTGCTATCCCTCTTCTTGCCCATTTCAATCACATTTGTCTACTCACTGAACCACACCCTGCAGTTCACCCCAAGGTATAGGCCTATAGTAGTAAAGATTCCCCCTTTTGCAGTTGGCTAAGAGTGAGAGAGAGGCACAGCTATTTATAGCTACTAGTCATTAGTAGGGAAGCTCCTGCCATACATTCCTGACATAACTGAACTTTTAACAAGTCTAGATGTAGAAGTGTGTGATTCGTTGTTAGCGAACACATGGACAGGGCAACAGCAAGCTTACCATGTCAACTGTAAAATTATAAAACAATACCGGTACTAAAAGCGAGATATTCTGTTTGATTTTGATTTTGTTGTACATGGAGCCTCTATTGTTTTTGCCTTCTATAAAATTTTTTTTGAAATTTCAATGTAGGCCTACACAGTTATCATTCAAATAAAATTGTTATTTAAAAAAAAATCAAATTTGGAAAGTCAATATTTTTTATGGTTTCCATATTGAATTAAAAAGAATTCTCATATTTCACCACACAACTCTTGATGCAGTCTTTGTTTCCCAATTGAAGCTTACAACGAATTAATAATATCGCTTAGAAGCGGCACCACTTGGTTGTTTCAAGGCTTCCGAGTCTTATTATCCATAAATACTTCTTATTGCGTAGGCCTACCATCAAAAATTGACATGAAGTTCCTAATCACGGGAGGATGAAAAAGTAGGATCGTTGGATAGGGTACCACAAAGGTGATCTTAAACGACAAGACTATTGGATGGTACAGACAGATCCATATATAGATCTAGTTGGAAAAGTTAATTTTCTATTACGGTAGGCCTAATCCCTTTCGAGTGATGCTCGACACAAGCTATAAGCTAGTGAGTGTAAGACTGATTTTTTTTTATAATATCAAAACTTGATACAAAATCATTGTTCCCCAATTGAGGCTATTTAAGGAACATTTAGACTAAATACAGTGAAGTTAGCAGTGAATGTCAACGGAACCTGATAATTTAGTTTTAATCACAATTAATTAAAACGCATGTGGTAGATAGCCTGACTTGGGACCACCAGGGCTAAAACGCAAACATGACATCTGTGTCTAGTCTTGGTGTCATTTATGTAGGTCTAACATGCATTTTGAAAGGCTATTGTTGCATGTACACATAATTAATTACCACCATTACAGTACTTTTTAATTATGGGTGGTGGGTTTTAGTCCAGCTAAGTCTCACAATATCAAGTAATGTACTATTGAACCACTTATATTTCAAACAAAGCACATTCAACAAATACAAGTATACGTAAAGGGCATAGACCTATATATGTATACCAAAAATAACTTGAGGAATATTAACCCATTTGAGCCCATATAATATATGTACGTATAGGCTGCAATAAAACCTGAAACTAATCAAATCAGCAGGAAAAACTGCAGAAAGTCTAGCTCTACAAAATTGATAGCTAATAACCAGTGATGCACAACCTTTTTGTCAGAGGGGCCAATTCATCCATTTTCTACTTGTTTGCAGGCCCGAGTGGTACAAAAAACTGTCCCAGGAAATGGTATGAATTCTCTCTCGAGACTAGATGATACAAATATTCTAACTAAATTAGTACATACGGTAGCATACATAGTAAATATTTATATAGTCAACGGTTCAATTTTACTGAACCTGACTCGCCACTTTTCGGGAGAAAATGAAAAAAAAAGTTTTCAAAACAAGGTGGTTAGATATTTTCAAATAAAGTACATTTTTGTGTACTAGGCTGGAAATACTGAGTCTGTCCTGCCAATTGCAGGTAGGCATTTGCCTTCATGAAATATATTGCCAACAGTAATAACCTTTTGAACTAACCTAGCCAAACAAGAACCAGTAATTATAATCAGTGGCGAGGCGTTTGGGGAGACAGGGTAGACGCCGTCCCAGAAACTCACATAAGCAGCACTAAAAAAAAGAACCCAGACTTCTACATATTTTTTGAACTTTTTCTTTTTTTTAAATTGTATTCTTACTATTCTATATATATTTTTTCACAAAAATGTGCTTGATACGTCGAAACAGTTTTTTTTTTCGAACGAATTTCATGTTTGCTTGGCAGCGCAGTCAGCCTCCTTGTATGCACTATGAAATAGTACAGGGTAGACAGATTTAAAACGCACAGTCAGTCGTACACTTGACAGTGATTAGGGAAGATGTTGAGTTCGTTCGGGTTTTCTTCGCAAAAGCGAAAAAATAATGTGGAGAATAGTGGGTCAAAAAGTGTGTGCAATAGTGTTAAAAAAAGAAAATATGAAACGTCGAATGTTCAATTTGGTTCACGGTAGACCACCATTTTTAAACCTCTTCTACTTCTAGCAATAATGAGTTTCACTTGTAGTTTGATTGTTGTTAATACAGAGCTATATACTTTTCAAGTAATGGGGGCGCCATATTATTTCGAAACACCAAGTGGGTCGGGGTACCTAAAAGGTTGAGAACCACTGGTATAGATGACATAGAAAGCAAAAAAATATCGACCATAAGTCACCGTCTCCCTTCGTCTTCTCACTGAAATTGCTATGCTGCTAGAAGCGTAGGTTTGATGAATGGTTTGTGCGGTAGCAAACCTAGACCCGATCATACAAGATCAGTGACAGCAGAGCGTTGACACGTGCGAGAAGCAGACCTTAAATTTTGGTTAGTCTTTATTTTTATCCGATAATTTTGCGCTTTGTTTTTACTCCAGTTAGGCTATATAGCAAAAATAAGACAAAAATACCGTTTTTGATGCGTCACCGAGTTCTCACATCGCTAGTAGAAAAAATCAAATCTGTCTACCCTGATTAAAACTCCACGCTTTGTCACTGATTATAATAGGCCTAGTTAACACAATCAAATACGGTACTAAGGAATATGGATAAGGAACATGGTAGTCATATTGAAACCTGCAGAAACATGTGTATTAAATTACTAAAAGTAAGACGGAAAACCAAACAAAAAACAGTAAATTACGGATGATTGTCAAGTAAATTTAAGTGATGTAATACTGTAGCTCACTTCCAATTTTTCAAGGAAAATTTACATGAGTACGGTGGCAGCAAAAAATTATCAAAACATTTCCCTATGAAATTATTTGATTAGGCCTAGGTTTATACTATCTTTGGGGGCATTTTCCATTTAGTCGGTGCATCACAAAAAAAGGACATGACCGGCCACATATAGCCCGTAGGTTGTGCACCACTGAAAATATAAAACCTAGTAGGTATAAAGTCTCTAGCTTATTGATGGTTACTGGTACGAGCTTCCCTGATCAGTAATAATGGCAAGTGGCATCTAACCAAAGCACTGGAAGAAGACAAGGTCTCTGATGGGGATCGCAGTTTCTTAAAAAAAAATACACTTGCAGCATAATCGACATTAAGCATACAGGCCTATATAGGCCTACACTTCAAATTAGACCAACTGGTAGGCTACGTCATTTTTAATTTTCTCAGTGCAACTTTCATTTTGATATTGCTTCTATTTTTAATTTTTCTACTTTACAGTGGCTTGAATTTTCTTCAACTTGATTGTTTGGAAAAAAATAATTTCTTTCTTTTCTACTTTGCTCTGATATATTTAATTTTTCTTGATCAAGTCAACAATAATATGATCTTGAAATTTACTAGCATTCCTGGCCATATTATGTAGTAGGAGCCAATTCACTAGGAACAGTTGTTCAGGTACAGTACAAACCAAAAACTTTTGGCTGAAATTAATTGATTTTGCCTCCAGATGTTCAATTCTCATCTTTTACAGTTAGGAATTCTAGTATAGGCCTACAGGTAGGGCAACAATATGCATTGTAATACTAGCTCCAAAAGACCATCAAGCTATGGCCACCTAACAATACTAACAATATTCACAAGAATGTGAGCCAACTATTAATATCTACCAAAACCAATTAAGGGTGACAAAAGAGATTGCAATAGGGGAGGATACATTGGATGAGTCAACAGTACACATGCCAAGTGGGTGTGCCAGAATGATGGTACAGTCAAACAAACAAATAATAGGTCATCATCAAATTATAACACAATACAAATCAATAGCTAAAAGCTCAAACTGATGGAAAAGGAAGTTGATACCGGCAATACACATGCGTGTAACATGAACATGTCATAAACATAGTAATAACAGTGACAGTGACATGCATCAGAGATCAAGGAAATAACAGCATTAAAATTAGATTGCCCTCCTATGTAAATTTAGCTTTTGAACAATGGAAGCAATTTTTTACGATTAATGGGTGGCGATATCTTTGTAATGACAAAATAGCCTATTTCTAGCTTCTGATAATACTTACATTAAATATCAATAGTAGTCGAGGGTTAGACCATACTAGCTGACTACGTGATCATGCACTTGATAAACCTGGACTAGGCTAAGAGAATCAAGTCTTGGTAAAACACGATTTCCTTGGAAATCTCGACATGCTACTTGACTAATAATGGAATATTTCAAAATACTTAATAATTCACAATACAGAACAATCGTAGGAAGTTGCGTCTAGCCTTGGTCTACAGTACAGCTACAATAAAACAGCGCTATGCCACATCATGCTGGGCAAAATCAGTTCCGCACTAGACCCTAGCCTACAAAGCCTGTCAAAAACTGTTGTTTACAAATGAATGTTTTACATTTTACTTACAAAATCTTATCAATTTCAACCCCAAAAGATGTCCACCATCTTCATTAAAAACTGTCGACAACTTGTGATGTAACTTATTATGTGAATAATTACACTAAATTAGGGTGTGACCTAATTTCCACGCCCGAAAACGTCCCACACAAGTACACATCAAATACGCCGAACCGCCATCTTAAAACTGCTGACAAGTAATAGCGATGATGCGACATCTGGTTGGAAACACGCAAACTGTCAAATATTTAAACCACATGTCGCTAGACGTGACGACCTAACTGACGACAAACTGATTAAAAATAAAAACTAGACCTCAATGAATTAAATACTAAGTCTACTTGTCAATCAATTTCAATCTGTTATTTTAGAATTTCAATACATTTAGGACACAACGATTTTGAATTTGGTAGTTGCTAATAATGATAGAAAACAGGTATGTGGTTGTAATGACCTCTTCCAAATTAGGTATGAATTAATTTTCTCTATGCTAATTAGATAGCATATAATAACGTGTTGCTGTTAAATTGTTTGCTAAATCTAAATAAGGAAAATGTAGGAAGTGGCATTATTGTGTATAGCACATAGTCATGCTACAGATGGCAAAAAGGACATTAAGATAGAATAATGGATAAATTAATATGTTAATTACAAAAACGCACAGATACATTCATTTACTATAAAAGCTAATATTATTCAAAAATAATAACTATACAAGTAGGGGTCTACTTACAAAGAACACAAATCACAAAAATCTACTTTCAATTATAACAATGTATGAACAGCAGTATTTATGAGCAAAGTCCGTCTGCAAAGATGTAAAATGTAGCATTAGCTAAAAACAATATAAAATACAAATAGTCCAATTAACTTGATTTATTTTCTGTTTTCTTGATGTTTCAGTGTTTATTCAACACAGTATTATTCCATTTCACTGATTTTCACCATGTGTAATTTTTAATACATTCAGCTCAAACTAAAAGATCAACTTTACTAATAAACTCGGAAAACGCTGATGAGAGAGATATTTATGCAAAATGTACTCGGAAGCTATATATACACACCTTGATTTTGAACTATCAAGCCTACCTCATAACTTGATGCTTTCATTATGCAACCCAACCTGTTGATTAACAGGTGTATATTTGACATTTTTCAAATATAATGATTCGTTTTCTCAAAAATGCCCAATCCAAATTTTGTACACTTTGGAGAAACATGTTTGTTTTAGAAAAATATGAACATTCTGTGAAAATTTCGTTTCAATCGGAAGGAATTAAAAAAATTAAAATTTAGGCCCAGGTTATTCTTCTATGGGGATATTCCAAATTTCTCTATTTTTTCAAAAATAGCTGTCAAACTAATTTTGCTATAAAACAATCACAACCTATTTGGTATAGCATCAAATACCAGAAAAAAAATACGAAAATTGGTTACTTTTCCTGACCTGAGTGAGAGAATTTTTCTGCAAGTCAGTTTTCAAATGAAACTAAAAACAATAAGTAAAAGTCAGAATACTTGTGTAGATATTTTTGTTCCTGCAGTTAAATTGAAAAAAAATAAACCTAGGCCTACACCATAACCCTGCACTTGAGACAACAATCATAAGTTAAGTTTTTTTTTTTAAGTTACTTTGCTGGCAGTCAAACCATTGACCGTACTTCTACAGAAAAGTGTGCTGAGTATGTGCTATTTCCCATATTATAAGGACCTAAGAAAAAATAATGTTTTTAAAGAGAAAGAGGTCTACACCAATTTTTGTTGGAAGAATGTTTTTACTCAGTAAAAAGTTTCATTTTATTCTGTAATGACTTGTAATGTCTTTTTTTTTCTTAGGATTATGACACTGACTCATATTATGTAAATAATCTTTGGTCAATAAATTGAATAATAATAATATTAATAATAATATATTATTCACCATATCATACTATATCAAATATTAACTTGCGTCGGTAACGGAGTCATGACGTCGCAAATCTTGGCGTTTCCATTGGTCACTTTTAATCCCAATTAAAAACCGTGTTGAAAAATTCTTGCAGAATTACAAAAAGAAAGAAAAAAATTGTTATGTGAAATGGAAGTCTCATGTGAATATTTGCGTATTCATCAATATTCAGCCATATTGTCACAAACTTGATTTTTTTCAAATTGCTACGGTCCAGAAAAGTCCAGAGAAACCAGGAAAGTCAAAGGGCACATTGGAAAAAATCATTGTCCCATTCCTAAAATGCTTTTCTCAAGTAAAAAATAATTGATTTTTGACCGACACCCTTGCTGGATTAAACCCACAATTAAACCCAAAATATGGGATTTTTTGCTTAGAATTAGTTGTTTAATTATCCACAGTTTTCAGCTAGGTACTTGCATTGGGTAGCCAACCTCTCCTGGGCCTCCCTGGCCAATCCCTCCTCTCCTCCTCCTGACATCAAAACATCCCAATTTTTAAAATAATGAATGCCACAAAAACATAACTAGAGACATGTAAAAATAGCAATTGCTATAAAAGCGATGGAATCTAAAAGTGATTTAATACAAGTTTTTAAAATATTTCTTCATGTTTTTATAGATTTTATAGTGTTTGATAATGTTTTTGAAAAGGTGAAGAAGCGCTACACGCATCTGATTCCGCTACGATTCAACTAACTAGTGATATAGACGATATATTTACAATGATAACGTTCTGGATGCAATTTTTGAACAATTATTCCAATTGAGGAGTAAACAGGTGAAATCAGTAAAGATTCTCCAAAACCAAAGTTCAAATGCACATCTAGGTGGCAGATGAGGAATAGGCTTAACCCGGAGGTGGATACCATTTTTCTGAAAATTTCAATTGGGGTGTTTCTCTTGTACGCTATTGAATGTTATATCATCGTTTTACCGTACCGTTGTTTCCCTACTGAGCGTTGTTTCGCTACAAAACACTATGTTTCAAAATAAAAGATGCACCAAAGTGCTACTTTTCGAATTCTAAAAGCTATGAAAAGGAAAAATAGAAGTTATGTTAACATGTCTCTACATATGAAGCTGAATTTAAGGTCTAACCTCCATTACCTCAAGGTCATGAAAAAAATATGATTTTTTGTCAGTCGATTCGTTTTGATGTGCTCGATAATAATATCCAAACAGATGATAGGCTAACCGGGATAAATTTTGAGATATATTGATTCAAATACTGAATGTTTCCCTATCATTTAACACACAACCTTCAAATTGTATGCGTTTTTATTATCCAACAGATCATTAAAATATACTAAAAGGAATGACATTCAATCAAAAAACTTGTTTTATTGTAGATGAAGATGTTACGAATAGAATTATGCAAAAATAAATATAGGTACCCGTTCTCATTTATGAATCACACTCATTTTAAGAGGAAAAATAGTTGATTTTTCACTAAAATGAAGTCAAAATAGCAACTTAATATTTCATTAAAGCGCTGTAACTTTGGCCAAAAAAATATGACAGTGTTTCTGATGTGATTTTAATTCAAGATTACACATGTTCAATAAAGCTTTACTTAAATTTCCCCAATGTAGAATTAATTTCAAAATTACTTTTTGACTCTGCTGACCAAACGGCTATTAGACTTTAAAATATATAATGCTACGGTATTTGTTTTTAAATTATGCTTCATTCCTTCAACTCTTCCTATGACAACACATGTTGATATATTATTACCAACCCCTTTTCACATATTAATTATTATTTTCAATTACAACTATTGTTACTATTTTATGATCTCAATATTATTATTATTTTATCCTATCATTATTACTTTTACTATGTTTAAAAAAGGGTTTGGGTGGAAGATCACCTTTTCAAGTGTAAACCCCGCCTAATTGTAACATTAATTGTATATTTACTATTATATTATAACCTGTCATACATTTCCATATTATACTTTAATGCAACAATAAAGACTGAATACACCTAAAAAAAATTACATACCATACTGTAACATGAAAAGAAGATTGATAGAAACCACAAAATCACTCTAAAGTCTCAATCCAAAGTGTACTAAGATATTGTCTTGGATTATTGTAACATCCTAGATATCATGGAATGTTTATCAAACCTATGTTTGAAAATGTATTCTTTTTTTCAAAATCAATTGCTTTTGAAAAAAAGAATACATTTTCAAACATAGGTTTTCATTCAAGGACTCTCAGAAATTGTACCCATAATAATGATTTTTTCACTATTTTTTCGTTGTTAAAAATAAAACATATCATTTTTTTACCATGTTTGCTCATGTTTGTTATTCACTATCTATTCTCTGATTCTCTGCAGAAATGCATAAGTTGGCCATGTGACAACTCCGTGATGTGATCAACTTTCCATAGTCGACACAAACGTTATATTTACTCTCTATTTCAATATCACTACAAACAATTCATGATACACTACAAACAACTACTTCAAATGCACAAAAAACTAAGACAAACACACAACATAGAGAGAAATACTTGGAGTATTAAAAATCAGAAATAATTATCAAGATACACAGAAACACACTCTACAGAGATTATAACAAGCAGGCCTACTAGTTTATGTAATTTGAAAAACTGCAAGTGTCAACGATACAAAATAATGAAAGAAACTATGTACTTCAAAGTATGAGATGTATATGATATTAGAAGCCAATTCACCATAATTCATATCTGAGCTTCAATTTCAGTTCAAGTGGATAAATCTTTGTTTACAATATTAGTAACAATTAGGCTAAGAGTGACAGAACTGGCTAAAAATGTGTTTTAAGCTTTAAAATTAAAGGAGATCGCACATCATAAATAATATGAAATGGTTCTGATTCTAACTGTTTTTATTCTTACTTTATAGTCAGTCAAGTTGGTGGATCGAGCCCGTCAACTTAGCTAACCGCAAGATCATTAAAAAGATCCATGTTATTGCAATACGATTTTAGACCTTTGATATGTCAACTTGTGCCATTCTTATGTTATCATCACAACACTGATATGAAAACTGAAAAATAGACTCTCTTGCACTTTGGATAAAACCACCTGTAACTCTATAAACAACCCCAATAATAACGTTGCAGACTGTTTCGATATATTAATTCAGATTGGTGGGGAAAAATAATTGAAATTTATACTGTATCTAAATTAGGATTGCCAATCGATCAAGAAAATGTAAAAGGTATCGAAATGTGCTATTTTGAAAATCGATCAAAAATATCGAAATATTAGGAATTCCGTTCGATATCGAATCAAAATGATGATATCGAACGTGGATAGGAATAATCCATTTTTTTAATGTCTGAATCATTTTTTATCTAGTCGTCTGTAATCAATTTGTGATGCGTAGTCATTTGCCTCGACATTCACACTCAGCGTCAACAAACAACTGACGACTGAGAACCATAGAGACTGGACACAATTAGGGAGACTGTTGGTTGTTAATGTTAAGCATAGGGAAACATACGATTGTCCAGTCAAAGTATTCGTAATATGAGGTGTTTATAATAATTGACAGGACTGTTCATGTTGTATCCGATTACTTTATTCAAATCACTTTCACTTGACGCCACTTGATTTGATGCACTTGATAAGCCAGCATTACAGCCAATCTGACACACGACTGACAGCCCGCTGTTTATTCATTTGTTATCAAATTCAATTTCAATATCACAATGGTCAGAAATCGAATAAATTGATTACGATATCGATCGAAACCTTGATATCAAAACTCAATCAAAATATTCAATATCGATTGGCAACCCTAATTTAAATACCAAATCACTGCAAGGTCAATCCTGTTGCAGGGGAAACAGCATTACTTGCCTTTTAGACAACAATTCTTTCCTGTTATGACTTTTGATTATTTTTTGTAACATCGAAAGTCAAGTCCCTGCCATCTATTGGTAAGATCAACCTTCTGCAGATCAACCATATAATCAACAGAAACACAGTGTCTTCTCTTCATCTCGTTACGCCATACTATAGCTTACCCGTGGCCATAGCTGCGATTTGATCGTAGTTTAGCTGACTTGTTTGTCTCGTAGAGTCGCTTTGGACGTTCAGTGGACACAACCGATATCTGCGGTACTACGTTTGGTCGAACCATTTCTCCGCTGCGACTCAGCTGTGTAACAAAATGTAATACGTAATTAGATGCAGGCTAGGCTCATGAACGTTTCAACAGCTGAGGTCCTGGATAAAAAAGTGGTATGTTCCTGAAAATCATTAGCCATTCAATGAAAAAAGACTTTTAATTATGAAACGTGTCCGTATGTTCCGTAAACTGCACTTTGGCTGAATGTCTTCATAAAATTACGAAAAATGAACTATTATAATAATAAACAATGAATATATAATATAATAATAATGAACAATGTATAATGAACAGGTCTGAGACTACGGCTGAGGCCTGGCCTCACCTCGTTAGCCTCACCTAACGAGTCACCAAAATCGATCGAAATCGATGAGCGATGATGAGATGAACGAATAAGGTGACGATTCCTTCGTACTCGAACAGTACTAGTCTTTCAGTATTAATGTGCTTTTGTTTGTACTCTACTGGTCAGACCAATTGCTAGATCTTAATTGAATTTTCTGTCGAGACTAAAACTTATCCAGCTTGGAAAATTTTTCAGAAAATAATATTAATAAATTTTATTAATATAAGTACGCAACAGATTTGTAATCAAATCTGATTTGATTATCAGATTTGTAATATTTTCGAGTCCTTTAAGGATGCCAAGTTGAAATTTAGAAAAATGTTTTTAAATCATCAAGTTATTACTTCATACAAAGTTAAAGTTATACTAAAAAAATTCTTACGTCATAGACGAAAGAAAGATACGTTTTTATTAATTATAAAGGTGTCGTTAAAATGAAAGAAATATGAAGATACAGACAGCACCTCCGAGGGCCTCAACCCACTCCTTTAAGTACAGTTATCTAGGCATCAAAATAGAAAGGTTATCACTACACACTGGTTTTTACTGTATTTATGACCACCTGTGACTTGTTGAGTTTTCCGCTAGTCATGCCAAGCTGTTTCTCACTCGTCACCATGGCAACACAGCAACTGTTATCCGGGACCGAGCCTAGCCTGTCGTGTGAGAGATGTTCAAGCGATGACTGCTGATTGGTCAACGACTTCTTTGTGTCATTGAACTCGACAACAACCCATGGAATTGGCTGAGACTTGCTGCGGAGAGGACGAGGTGACAGCTTCTTTAGCAAGGCTGACAACCTTGATCTGAAAATAATTAATAATAATTTGAATAGTATCAACTAATCATTTTTTACCAATACAATAACAAATAAAACAAACAAAATGAAGTTGACAAATAATATTTCTCGACCAATTCACCTTGCCCCAGTCTGAGGTGGAGGACATAGTTGTTCTTCGCTTCGTGTTGAATCGCGCCACTTGAACGCGCTTTCGTCACAATTCATCTGTTGGGCGAAGATATTGTCACAAGACTTGGTGGCTCGCTTTCGAGCATCACACTGAGCCGACGAGCCTAAACAGAAAGAATAACAACATTAATTTTTTAATAGTCACCTTAATAATTCAAAATCAATAAGTTTGTATTCCATTTTTATTTATCAAATGATCAAATTTGATAAAATCCTACTCACAAATATTACAAATAACAACACTAGAAAAATCAAGAAGAGGAGATTGTAGTTTGGTTTCATTTTTTCATTTTATGTACAGTAGACGTTAAAAAGAGAAAACACTGAACGTCTTAAGCGTTTTTTACAGCAATAGATCCACACCAGAATGGAAATTTATAGATTTCAATAAGTAATTGTTCTGTGAAGAATAAGGTTGAATGTAGAAAACCTTTGGAGAATAACCAGCAGCATTAAAAATTGTTAATTTTTCATTTTACTGCAGAAAGTTTCAGAGTATTCACAATATAGACTTCTAAATATTTCGAGAGGTGCTCGAACAGTGAAGGCAAAATTAACATACTCCAATGGGGAATGTTGGGGAGCTCGCACGGAATTTTCTGTAAAATCTAGTTTTCTTATACATGTTTTTTAGTTTGAGAAGAGTTCAACAGTTATGGACTCTGAATTTCCATGATAATGATATTGATGTAAATTGTAATTGCAATAGGCCTATTGTCTGTATAGATGTAAGTTACATGCAAATAGCCTATATATAATATTTATTGTACTACAACTTAGCAACAAAGCTCTTCATAATTACATATACAGTATATCTTGAGATTCAATGTCAACAATAAAAAATATTCTAAAGATACTAAAATTGAAAATAATTGATCTAGCTGTCTTGTGGGTGGCCAACTTGATGATTCTACATTCATTGGTTCCACTAAATTATTATTATTATTACCAGTACCTAGGCCAACAAATCCCATTATAAAACCGATTTTGTTCACATTTGTGGATACTAGAATATCATTTTCAAATTACAAATCAATTTGATAATATTCTGTGATACAACAATCCCTATAGTCTAGTAAAATTATTGTTAGACGAGCTTTAGCGAGGATTCAATTTGACATACTGAAAAAAATTGGTGTTCGTTTTTTTGGTTTCTATGTTTTTTTGTCGGTTCTCCACAGGTCGAACGGCTACAGCTATCAACTTCAAACTTTTTTTCATTATGGTTCCTCATCGAACTTAGATCTGTATAGTTTTGTGGCATTATCGGGAGATAAGTTTTATTTTTATGAATTTTAGAAATTTCAAAATTAGCCGTTAGAATAACACGGCGGGAAAAAAATGAAAATATTTTTATTTTCAAAAAAAATGTAATTTTGTGTGAAGTTGAATTACATTTTGATACACATTTTTGGAAATTCTCAGCTTGATCGGGTCAGCCATTTTGAAGAAGAAATATGAAATGTGCTAAATTGGTACCACTCAAAGCAGTTTTTACCCATTTATAATTTGAATGTCACCCAATTGGCGAATTTAGGCAAAAGTTTGGCAAAGAAGTCGACATACTAATACTTTCCGCTCGTCTAACAATGCTTATATAGCGTTTTCCTAGTATTACATGCATTCTGAGATCAAAATAGAGAATGATCTATTGTATCACTACGAAATACAGCAAGAAATAAACATTAGGTAAATGCTACGCGTTTCATTAGCTTTGAAGGATAACCAAGGCCACAAAATGGCCCCAGAAAATTTTCACAAGGCAGGCAATATAGACCATCAGACTATTCTCATGAGTTCTATTTTCTAACATTCACTTCAAGGCTTTCTGAAATAATATATATTCAGTTCCAAAACTAGTGCCCAAAAGACACTCACTCACATAGGTATTCCATATTCAAATATATCCCTCGTTTTGTCAGGAGAGTCGAAAAGAAGTTTTAAAAATAATTTAGATGCGGGAAATTTGAGTTAAACTTTATTGACCAAGAAACTATATTCTAGAATAGAAATTGCATCAGAAATACTGTCATATTATTTTTGCCAAAGTTCAGTAATCTAGCAATTAGAATTCAGCAATCAGAAGAAATATGGTACCAAGTTACTATTTTGACTTCATTTGGTGAGAAATCAACTATTTTTTCTCCTGGAATGATTGTAATTAAAAATGAAAATAGGATCTATCTAGATTCATTTTTGTTCAGTTCTATTCCTAATATTTGTATGTACACAATAGAGCCATTTTTTCCATCAAATGTCATTGTGTTTAGTATAAGTGAATTTGAATTGTCTGTTAAATAATGAGAATGAATGCAATTTGAAGGTTGCATGTTAAATGATGGGGAAATTAATAAAATTTGAATTGATTTCATTGTATGTTTTATATGATGTGATATTTATATATTTACTATTTATATAATTTATATAATTTAGCTCAGTTAGCCTATCATTCGTTATCAAGCACATTGAACAAATTATGAAGTTGTGATGGAAAAACTATTAAACGTTCAGAGTTGCATATTTATTTACATGGGTAGCTCACAAATTTGACATAATACATACCAAACTACACTGATCTTACAGACCATTATTATCAATTTAGTGTTGAATAAAATTGTTGTTAAACTTGTCGTTTGAAAAGTGATAAACTTGGAAATTAGGCTGATATCTAGGTCTGATACGAAATCGAAAGTATGTTGTGATGGAAAAACTATTAAACGTTCAGAGTTGCATATTTATTTACATGGGTAGCTCACAAATTTGACATAATACATACCAAACTACACTGATCTTACAGACCATTATTATCAATTTAGTGTTGAATAAAATTGTTGTTGAACTTGTCGTTTGAAAAGTGATAAACTTGAAAATTAGGCTGATATCTAGGTCTGATACGAAATCGAAATTATATATAGCAGTTGAGCAAAAATTTGGAAAATATCCAACAGACCTGTGCTTTGGACCCTGAGCACCTATGGAGTCAGTGCCCCTGATTCACAATTACAAAATTAATGTAAACCTTAAAACCCTAATATTCATTCATATACAAACGTATATTCATGATGAGATGGTTTATGATGAATAGAATAAAATTGCATAACAATTTCAACAAGTAGTAAGCAAGCTTATAACTACTATTATTACCAACCTAATGCTGAATTTTTGTGCTCAATATTTTGAACACAAAAAATAAACAAAGATTGTAAAAAACTAAAGAGTAGTTGTACAGCTGAACAATGTACCATTGTAATGAAGGCGCTGGGTGCTTGCATAGTCGGAAGTGCGTATGTGTTTGAATTGAGCTTTGAGTAGAACTCCATCTCCATCCTCAAACAAAGGCCGAATATTTGTTTGATCTGTTGTCTTGGAAATACGTCTTGGGTTTATCCTTGTACGGGCACTCATACCTGAGCATGGTAAAAGACCAACTGTTCAAGTCAATAAATTATTTTTAGCATTGTTTCATTATAAACATTACACTTGTGATAGGTTAACCAACAGGTAAAATATAAGTTATGAATCTGCACGCTCATGCCAATAAAATAAAATGCAATTTGCAGAAAGTGAAATTATTGATTACTTTTCTCACTGACTGTACTAGGTGACACTTGAAAGATTGGGATTTAAAGATTATATACCATTTTTTCACACCTTTACTATGATCGTAGTTCCGTGAATACAGAACAATTTAGAAGCAAATAATTGTATTTCAAAAAATTATTAAAATCTTTGACATGGCATTATACATTGCATAATATATTGGAATTATATGAAACAATTTCCAAATGGTACAGATAGAGCAGGGATGCTGGTTTATCACTTAAAAATGAATCTAGCGCAAACACAAAATACTTCTTTGATCTAGTAGAACTTGAAGATATGGAATTTAATCTCGCATACGGTCTATTTACTTACTTTTATCACTTTCTCAGTAAAATATATCATATTGTTTATATGTTTTTATCCTAATTTCTCACATTAATAGACACGATTACCTTCGTAATATTGGCGGTCTGCTTTTAGCGACAAGAATATCAGCTGGAGCGCTTCATTTCAGTCACTTTATTAGAAACCAGAGAGCAGTGCTGTTCGCAGCTTTAATACAAAAAATACAACTCGGATTCCTTCTAAGCGGCCGTATCTTGATTAGCGGGAGGTATGTGTATTTTCTGTTACATTATCTGTATAATTAGGTTCATTCACTTATTTAGATTAGAATTTTAACCATTTTTCTTCGACCAACTGATTCAATACTGCTTATAGAAAAAAAAATTGTGGACTTGAACAAACCTATTGTGGAAAAAATGAATTTTCAATTTTGTAAGGTTAGAATACATTATCATTGCAAACCACTTTCCAAGGTTAAATTCGGCCGAACCGTATTAATTATTGTAGCACACCAAGGTGTCTAATAATTTTAATGCAAACGTGAAAGTGTGCGTCTGAAAGCATTATCCCTCATAGCCCTGGACACACAGTGATCTTCAAGGCAATGTGCATAAAGCAAAGAGATTTCATACGTACATGTACCATTAAGCCATTAAACCTAGGTCTAGGCCTAGCCTAGTTGACGGCACAGTTGACGTGCATTAATACAAAGGCCCAGACCAAATAGTAGAAAGCTTTATTTATAGAACACTGGACTGGAGATGCAGTTTATTACGTATTGAATGATTCATAAAATTTCTGATGAACGTCTCATTGAAGAAAATGTCGATATGAAATTAGAGCTTTGAAAATGTATCATTTGCATTATTGCTTTTTGATAAGCTTGTTGAAATTAGTCATTCACTCATAGTGACTACACTGTTGATTTCAAGCAATTTGTATCTATGGCTAAAGGCCAAAAAACACACAAAAAACTTCTGGCGCCTTCATAGTGTATATATAGAAAGTTTCAAATTATTTGTTGATTTAAAGGTCACTCTTGGCGCCTTTTGAGTATTTATAGAAAGTTTTGATATTCTTTGTTGCTGATTAAAACTGTAAATCAAGATAAAATTATTATATGAAGTCCTGTTAATATTCTAATGCTTTGAAATATTTTACAAACAAATTGTTACTTTTATTTGCCAGCAAATTCATTTGAGGATCTTGAGCGAAGACTCAATTTTATCGTTCTTGGAAAAAATATTGACGAATATTTAAACTGTCAACATAAATTGAACATAAAATATTCAAATATTCATACTTAAGGGTTTTAAGGCGCATCGACAGCGAGGTAGTTTTTAATTTTTTAATTTTTCAATTTTTGACCTGATTTATACAATGTATTTGTGTCCCCTATGAAAATCGTGAACCAACAATGAACAAGAAATTAAAAACTGGTCAGATGTATTATCAGAGTGGTATTTTCTCAAATTGTGATTATCGTAGTTGGCATGCTCATATGCCATCATCTAACACTAGTCAAACGCGAAATATGCGTTGTAAGATGAGCGAGATATCTGAATAAGGTATGAAAGTCCTTGAAATAGTTTTACCCTTGCTACTTTATCGACTTTGGTATTCTACACACCTTGATATCTGAATAAGCTTTAAAAGTCGTTAAAGAAGTTCTACTCTTGCCACTTCATTGACTCTGGTATTCTACACACCTTGACGCATATAAAAAAATACTTCATTGTTGGTCAACTCTTGAATCTAGAAAGCAGTGAATCTCGACAACTTAATTCTGTCATAATTTTTATGATATATTTTATGAATATTATCAGTCATTTTATTTTTTTTCTCCAAAACAACTGATCAGAATTTCTTAAAAAATCGTAATAATGTGTAAAATCCATGTATACACATTTAGAGAAAATTTCATCCCATTTGGAGAGATTTTATTTTTCAACATTTTCCGCCCAGCCAAATCTTATGGGGTTTTTAGAAACTTTGAGATGATGATTCTCAAAATCGGTCCGACCGATTCATCCCAAAAACTATACAGTTCTAAGTTGGATGAGTTTGCGTGTACAAAAAAAGTTTCATGTTGATCAGTCAACCCTTGCGACCTGTGGAGTGCTTACAAAAAAAAAAAAAAAACACAGACAAAGCCCTATAAGAGTGGGATGGAGACTTCGCTACGCTCATCAATTATACTATTCAGCTTTGTGGTATAATTGGTTCTGGATTAAAAAATCAAAAATCCTCATAAGAATTACCCAGATAGGAAAAATTTACAGTTTCATGCAATTTATATTACAAAGTTTTAGATATATTATCTCAAAGTTTTATATCAATCGGATCAGCCGTTGAACCATCGATAAAGGTAGTCTCTTGTTAGGCAATGCCGCATGACAGCCTAGGCTCACCAATTGCTCATCAACAATGAAAAGTTGGTTGATCACTGCGCTCCAAGCAGCATTCACTCGCAACAGTGCTCTAGCAAGTGGTATTTTCTTGGTGATCACAGCGCTCCTACCAGGATTACCTGGCGTAACACTACCAGGGTCTGTAGACTGTTTAGCCACGGCCACTCTATCCCGTAGGATACTTCTTTACTCAATGGTTGAACGTATTAAATCCTAAAAAAATCAACAGGTAAAAAACATAACATCCAATCAAGTGGGCTGCCAAGTTAGATTTTTGAAATGTCCAATCAGGGTAACTTCCGGATGCACGGATCAAGTTGACCAATTAATAAGTCACACCTATCATGGGCCTAGTTGTTAATTAGAACACATAATGATTAAAATATTCAAGAGCTGCAACAATAAGAGCTGTAAGGAAGAAAGTGAGTAACTTGGGCCTTTTAGTTTCAAAATCAAGGTGCGTGAATAGCTTTCCCGTATATTTCATACAAACATCCTGCCCATCTTACAACACATATAAAATGTTCGCCTAGTTTTCCCGTGTTTTACGTTTTTCAAGTTTTTAAAAGATGTTGGAACATTTAGTGTTCACAACAATTAAATTACATATAAAATATGTAGGCCTATAATCTACTGAAATTAGCGGGTAGGGGAGTTGTAGGTTATTTGCTAAGGTTGTTTCAAGCTTCACTCACAGCAGGTAGAGTACCGCAAGTTTGGAAAAAAGCGGAGGTGGTTCCAATTTCAAAGGGAGGGCAAAGGGGTAGGGTAGACAACTACAGGGGAATTAGTTTAACATCGCATGTGTGTAAGATAATGGAAAGGGTGGTTATAAAGAGAGTAGTGGAGAAGGTAGATGAAAGAAGGAGTATTTCAGAAGTGCAGCATGGGTTTAGGAAGGGTTATTCATGTGAGACGCAGTTGTTAGGTTTTGCAGAAGAGTTGGCTGGGGTAGTTGATAGGGAAGGACGTGTTGATGCAGTGTTTTTAGATTTCGAGAAGGCTTTTGATAAGGTAGATCACAATATATTATTAGGGAAGTTAAAAATGTCCGTTGGGAATGCTGGGTTGGTTAATTGGATTGGAAACTTTCTTCAGGATAGAGTGCAAAGAGTTCGGGTGGGTTCAGAGGTTTCAAGTGAGACTAAGGTTACGTCAGGAGTTCCACAGGGTAGTGTGTTGGGTCCCTTATTGTTTGATTTATATATAGATGATCTGACTAGTGTTGTTGATTCGAAAATAAGGTTATTTGCAGATGATTGTGTGTTATATAGGGAAATCATTACAGAGGAGGATGTAGTAGCTCTTCAGGTAGATTTAGCGGCAATTAATCGTTGGGTTCAGTCAAATAAGATGGGGTTGAATACAGGAAAGTGCAAGTTAGTCACATTCGGTAAGAGAAACATAAGGACAGATGTAGTGTATGAGGTAGGAGGGAAGACGCTGGAGTTGGTGGAAAACTACAAGTATTTGGGGGTGGTATTTGATAGGCGTCTAGGGTGGGGGAGTCAGATTGAGAGAATAGTAAAAAAGAGTTTAAATGCACTAAACTTTGTAATGAGGCAACTTAGGGGGGCAGGTATGGAGATTAAGGAAAAAGCATATTTCTCGTTAGTGCGTCCCATGGTAGACTATGCTAGTTCAGTTTGGGATCCTTATAGATTAGGTGAGATAAGGGATGTGGAAAGGGTTCAAAGGATTGCTGTGAGAAGGGTTACAGGTAGGGTTAGGAGGTGGAAATGGGATGAGAATGAAAGGGGGGAGAGGGTAAGAATGTTGGAGAGTCCAACTGAGATGATGAGAGACCTGGGGTGGCAGAAATTGGAAATACGGAGGAAGGAGGATCGTTTATGTAATTTCTTCAGGGTAATGGAGGGAGAGGGGGGGTGGGGGGAGCTGCATGAGTTGATAAAAAGAAATAAGTCAGGGTATGGAGGTAGGCGGGGTCATGATAGAGCGGTAGTCATAAAGGGGGCTACATTAGATGTCGGTAAATTCTCTTTCTTAAATAGGACAGGTAGGGACTGGAATGGGCTTAGTAGAAATGTTTTTGAAGGGGATGACATCAGGTTAAAGTTATTCCGTCAGAGGGTTAAGGAGATGGTGGGATAGGGGTACTTAGGGAACTTGCCACCGCGCATTTATGTGCATTTGCAAGAGTTAAATAATAATAATAATAATAATAATTTGAAATGACATCTGCAAAATGCCATATTCGATTGTTTATTGTTAGGTATAATTGGCACACGACCTGTTGTTACCTAGTATCATTAGCAATAATATTACTGTATTGCATTTAAACATACTTAGCAAATTCATTTGCACATGTGAACTACGTCGCATGCATTCAATTATTCTGTATTGCGTTGATCACATGTAGAAACCTGTTCAATATATTAGGCCATCTCATAAGTGTTAATTGAACTCAAATTAACACTACGAAATATAGTATGTAGTTGTAACTCATTTTTAATATGTATTGATAATTGAATCCAAAGTGAACACACTTGGATATACTGGTTATAACTAACTTCATGTTCTCAATGGACTTTAGTATTTGGTATGCCCTTGTTGAACTTAACGGTTGTATGGACATGTTGAAGATCACTCTTAATTCTTGAACTGAAGCGTGCATGAATTAGGCTAGTGTCAGCAGTGTGTGTGTGTGCTCACAAGAGTTGAACTAGAATTGATTCAAATAAAATTTCAACATTCACATTGTGTTGGTCTAATCTGCAAAGATAGCTTTGTGGGATTGTTTTGTATTATTCATTTTATAAACCAACTATCTATTGGTAAGTTGAATTGTTATTATTTTAATCACAAATTGTGTGATGAATATAATAACAATTATTTCTATTTTCATATTGGACTTGACAATGCATGTCTTGACAAAGTACACAATAGGTAATATATGAGAATATAAAATCATGGCAACACATTTAAAATAAAGTGGTACTAATTTTAAAATGTCAATTTTTATTGGAGACATATTCCAGTGAGTGTAAAAAGTATTGAGATATATTCTACCACAGAATTCTGGGAGATA
Source organism: Brachyptera risi (assembly GCA_964007535.1). Taxonomy (NCBI): domain Eukaryota; kingdom Metazoa; phylum Arthropoda; class Insecta; order Plecoptera; family Taeniopterygidae; genus Brachyptera; species Brachyptera risi. The sequence goes on from OZ023333.1 coordinate 29,394,483, forward strand.
AAAGAAACCACTGTCAAATTCAAATTACATACACTTTACAACTTTGTGTATGTAGTATTCACAACATTATTTGTATACGTACCTATTATTTTATATTATTAGGGTGGTTAGATCGCCCCTTTGGTGCCCCGTTCAAACGATCCTATTTTCCATCCTTTGCCTTAATTGGGGAACAAAGATTTTGTATCAAGTTTTGATGTTATTAAAAAAAAGTTTATATTGAATTGTGTTCTAGCCCCTGCTGTGGACCTTCAATACAATAATATAAATATTTCAACTTTTAAATTTCATGCTATAACTTGAAGTAATTATATGTACGTTTTAATCTAGTGACAAAAAAACTTTCTCAATTATATCTTTTACAGGCCTTGTATTTATAGCAATTGACATTAACGCAGTGGTTCAATTTTTATGGAAAAAATTCACGATAAGAAATTATATTGCCATAAGTTGTAGGGATAGGCAATACATAGGTACTTGTAATTAATTCACAAAAATTAAAAGCATAGCAAAAGATACTATAAAGTGGGTAGGCGTAGCTGATTAGCCTATAGATCTTTTGTCTATGTTGAAAGTGAAAATTGTCGGTTTGAACACGAAAATTGAACTGATAATGGGTGTATTGCCATATTTCAAGTCAACCCTTCAAGACTACTATAATGTAGCCTACTGGTGTACATTATAGTAGCCATTTACTATTATCCTCTGATAAAACCTAAATTAATACTATGTACTAATAATCTATGGTGAATAAAGGATATCCATACTTGGAGTGTAAAAAGTCACCAAAAACATGTTCTAAGAATTGCGTTTGTATGTTTTTCCAGGAGGGGGTACTGTCAATACTACCCTGGTATCGTGATGTTCGTCTCCCGAGCTGCAAACTATGCTGTAAGGCTTTCTCTGGCACAATCTCAGGTAAACATCTATCATTCATTTCTTTACAGTCTATTGGTATGCTATTACAACAGGGAACTCACCAACCAGGAAGTTTATATTTGTCTTGGCCCTGTGCTATCTTTGCCAAGAGATTGGATTTTTATTAGCGTAGTAAGATGTATAGACTTGGACCTTGGTAGGTCCTTGTATGTATTTATTGGTTATTATCATCACTTGGCCTATATTTACTCTCTTGTATTTCAGTTGAAGCAGATGGGCTTGCTGAATTGTTGTTTTTGTTTCTCGTACTTTATTCATTTGAAAGATTTGAATTTATTTGGTTTTATCTTAATTTTTCTATCTGATTAACTTCCCAAAAATTAATCAATCAATAAATTAATTATTTAACTAAAAAGATCAAATTAGTTAATTTGAAAATCAATTAATGTGCTATTGAATCATGTAACATGAAATATGGCAATGTTTCCATAATATAAGTGTTCAAAAAGACACGTTTTGAAATGGACAATTTTATTACCGGTAATTGTTCATTGTTTGAAAAACAGACCACGGTATGAACAAATTTTAGAAATTTGCTTTTGTTCATAATTCACTCCGTTATCAGATTTCTTTTTGAATCACTGGTTTGTAGAATTATTTGAAGCTATTTTTCAACTATATGGAATTACTTGTACTGGTACTGTACTGCGATATAATTGTCTTATTTTCTTTCACCCCCTCCCATATCAGTAAAATGGATCAACAGTGTTCTCACCTCTCTTGGGCACGCTCCTGGCATTTCCAAGTTCAGCTAATTAATTATTCTTTATCTGTGTGCTTTATCTGCACGTTATCTTCTCCCATCAACCATTCTTAATCTCAATAGTTTTATATATCTCATGGATGGCACTTCATTTACTCTTTCCCTGCTAACTTATTCATATTACTTTGTTGCTCATTTATAACATTAATATGAAATATAAAGAATTAATATGAAATATAATGGAAAGCTGTAGGTCTATAAGCCTACACTCCCTGATTTTGAATTTTCAACTCAATGCCATCTTGATTTACCTATTATTTACCTTATCTTGATTAATCGGTTGATAATTGATTTTACTAGTTGCTCTTCTTGTTAGTTTTCTTGATAGCATTTATATATAAATTGATGTAACAAAAATTCGTATGGTCAATTATTTTATATTCAATACGGCTCATCCTATTTATGTGAAACTTCGGAATTTTGTGTATAATTCAAGTGTCACAATTGACCACTAGTGATAGGCGTGGCTAATCGCCAAAGCCACCTGGATCTATACTTCATGTGGGATTTTACTCTGATAGGTCGATGTGAAATTTCCCACATAACAAAGCTCATTTGATTGGATGTTCTGTTTTGTGACGTTTATGGGCGGGTCAATCACTAGTCGTCGATTCCGCGGAAATTTGAATTCATTCAGAGATTTTATTCAGCATATTTTCCCTCCTGGGTTATTCTCATGTGGTTTTTCAAAATTTCAAAATAATTTTTCTCGTAAGTGGTTTCACTGCTTGCACCTCAAAACTACACAGTAGGGCCTATCGTTAGATGATGGCATATGTAAATACAAAGTTTCATATAAAAAACTTCTACGACCAGTGAAGCGCAAACAGGAAAAAATTATAAATCTTGTTTTCCTCTGTTTTTCCGATTACTCATTCAACAAGGATTGGATAATAGCTCAACACCTACTCATAACGGTGGAAGAGAGTTCGAATTGTAAATAAATGTTCATTTCCTTGGCAGCTTCCAGTGATTTTTGAAGAGAGATCTAACTATAAATAACGATGTAGGCTTACATATTATAGGGGGTTCATAAACACATATTGATGTACTGATGTACATATAAATGTTTAAATTCTCATCTACTTATCAGTAATCACCACCAACTATTACCATACAAATACTTCATGCTAATTGCTTTTACATTTTATAGTAGGTTGATAATAGTAATACATTACAATATTATCAATAAGTGTATTATCCCTACTCCTAGGTTCAACTTCGATCAGTTGTGAAAAATATGTTACGGTAGTTTCACAATAATAATGCCCTTGATTAAAATCTAGTTTGAAACAATTTTAATTTTAACAATTTTAATGTTGAAAAATTGTTGTAGGCCCAAGTTCTAAAAATGTACCGGTAATAATTGTTTTAGAATGTGGATTCAAGGCATTGAAGTATAACATAGCTGGAGATTGAAATTAGGTGGGCGGTTGGGCCATTTTCTAGTGTGTTGGTCTAGTAGTAGCCCAGCTTGAAAACAGCAGCAAATAGATCCCAAGGACTCTTTTAAAAATAGTTGTTTACGTTTAAAATATACTGATAATGTGACCTTGTCGTCTAATAGTCTGGATAGCTTGGCTTCCTTGTTCCTATCTTGTAAATAATAATTAAGTTTCATCACTGATATTGTGTACAGCTGATGTTTATTAGACGAGCTTTAGCGAGGATTCAATTTGACATACTGAAAAAAATTGCTGTTCGTTTTTATGTTTTTTTTTTTTTTTTTTTTTTTTTTTATGTTTTTTTGTCGGTTCTCCACAGGTCAAACGGCTACAGCTATCAACTTCAAACTTTTTTTCGTCATGGTTCCTCATCTAACTTAGATCTGTATAGTTTTGTGGCATTATCGGGTGGTAACTTTTTTTTTTATGAATTTTAGAAATTTCAAAAATCCCCATTAGAATAACCCGGAGAAAAATACTTGAAAAATCAAAATTTTTCAAGACCTCTCAAATTTTCGCCGAGTATAAAGGAAACTATTAAGCACATTTTGAGAGATTTTTCGCATCAATCGGATGAGAAATAACGAAGAAAACGCATTTATAAATCATTTTCCCATCAATTTAGGCTATTACGGAACCAATTAAATCTATAGCAACAAGTGTCACCAATTAATTCAGAACGATTGAAATGAATGAAGAGGAAGGCCGTGACATAACTGATTCTCGTAAGGTTTTTGAACGTTTGGAGTGATCCAAGGTCTGTAGATGTAGATTGGGTTGACAAATTATTTTTCATTCTAGATTTCTATACCCCTAAGCTCGTCTAACAACGCGCATCCCACGTTTTCCTAGTAGTGCTTAATGTCACCACCAACAGCTAGGTTCTATGGAGTTGAGAATGAGCAGGTGATAATGAATTCATGAAAAGTTGAACAAATAACCCGATATTTTAATTTTACTTATATATCTTAATATCTATCATCTCAACAGTCGACCACAACAACGGCAACCCGGAAAAGCGACCCGACTGTTTTGTCTGCGGTCTTACTGGCCGGGATTGGACTTGGTCTCTCTTCGTTCAGCCTTAAACAACTGTTGTCGTCGGCTACCGCAAGAGGAGCGCGATCGGCACCACGACTTTGAATAAAATTGTATGCATCGAAATTGATGAGAAGAATGCACAAGATCGTAAAATGGAATATATAAATTTCATTGAATGAACGAAATGTTTTGTACGTTTGTTGATGTCACGACAAACTATATATATTGTAAACATCAAATACTTTGTATGAATAAAGTATAATTTATTGTACGAGCAATTTTTAATGCCAAGCGTTTGTTGGCAAATTGCAATAACTCGAGGAAGTAACCAAATAAGGTACGTTTTAAATAATGAATTCGAGCACCGTAATATTGTTAGTGATAACGCGAGGAATGAAAGGCAATATTGAATTTTAGCTTTAGGTTTATACAAAGCTAGTCTCTCATAATGTAAAAACGCCCCATTGTTTGGAGCGACAAACACATCTACCTCATAACAGACAATGGGGCGTTTAGTATAACTGTGTACGACGATGGGTATTAAAATTGCAAGTCATGTTTCCAATGTATATTTCTTTTGTTGAAAACATTTCTGAGTTATGATTTATGATTTATGTTCAAAATAAATGTTATATTTATATCCGTGAATCAATTGGTAATATTTAATATAAAAATCCTTTCACAGTCCGTAGATCCCATTCCCAGCCAAACAAATATATCTAGAAGGCAGTGAATTCATGGAGTTTGGGTGATCATCAGAAAACAACCAGTAGTTTTTTAAATGGCCATCAATATAAGCTGTTGAGCTCCCAATGCTGAATTGTGAAACACACATACATAATTAATGAAAGATGAGTCCAGATGTCATCAAAAGGAAACCAGTTCTTTTAAATCAACTTTCACTTTTCTATTCAACTTTCATACATTCCTTTCTGGAGATTTTTTGCTGAAACATGAAATGTTGAATCTTCTCCATTCTCAAATCTGCTTTAGGCCACATCATCAAGTGTAGAAACCTCTATACTTAATGGCCACACTAGAGAAATACTGCAAGTAAAAGAAAACAGCTTGTTACTGCTTTCGTCGTGCGGCTATAATTATTTTCATCAGTTAATTGTTATAAATGATATTTAAAACTATATGTAGGCCCTAGCTCCTATTCCATAATATCAATCTTATTTTTATTCTCTCTCATGACGATGGCAATATCATGTATATGATCAATCTGTACAAATAAACATTATTATTATTATTATTATTATTATTACTTGATTTTTTCAATTGTACTTGTTCACATTTTTTCACTTGATCCAGAAAAAATATATTATCAATTTAAAATGTTTCATCTATCATCTGGTATATAACATTGGTAATAATGTGCATCTTTCTTGTGTTCAAATAGAGTATTTTTTCACTTTTGAACTAATTTTTTTTCCGAATTTTCCCTTCCAAGTCCTTGTCAGCGAGAGATGAGTCAGACGTTAAGAGCTTTTTTTCCACCCCCACTATAGGCTACTCACTTTGTTGGGGTGAGAGGTCCGAACCTCGTCGAAGGGATCGTAGCTAAAAGGATGCATCACCTGCTTCGAGGGAACAATAGAAGTTAGATGCCCATTATAGAAATAAATTAAAATCGCCATCAAAGAATTCAGATTAACTATTAAATTCTGAAAATACGCATTCAAAATGAAAATCTGATCAATTTGCTTATTCATTGTACTATAACATTTACTCATATACAGCCGAAATATGGCGATACGTTTGGAAGAGTGATTTTTATTCATCTGCCGCATTGAGTGAGACTTCAGGAAAGTTCAACAGCAGGAAAGCAACAGGGTTGGAATCATTCAGTATACACCTCCAGTGTAAGTTCTAGGTGTTGAAATGAATATGAACATAATTTTTAAAAAGGAAGAATTTTATAGATATATATTATAGCCTACATAGATATATTTTCATACAAAGTAATCATCTCAAAATTCAATTTCTACAATCATTTGATAGCTGCTATAATATTTAAATGGCTCGTCAGGTGTAGACAAAGAAACTACGTCGAGTTACAATCAGATTACTTTCTAAACATTTAAGAAACAATACCGATCAACTGAAATGGCAAGATGGGATAAGGAGACGAGGTTGATCATGGTTTGTGATGAGGTTTTAATGTTTATTGACTTATTGTACGTACTTTACTAACTACTTTGAATTGAAGTTAAGAACCACATCAAGATAAGCGAGTCTTATGGAACCGTTTATTGTAGTAGATTGGTACTGCGAGGTAGGCCTATCCAATGCACATCCGATCATAATCCCTTTGCCTCCACCCAACGACCCCCCAAGTTTCATTCAACAATGCCCTTTTATTAAGACTGTTATCGAGACCAGATAAAATACCTTCGCAAAGCATTTTACAACATTTGAAATGTTATAATCACCGAGGCTAAATCGTTAATCAATCTCGAACAATAATTTTAAAAACATATCTATAGTAGTACAGGAGTCGTCATTCGCACGTACAAAAATCATACACATATTCATATTATTCACACAAAAAAAACTTGAACACAAAACTGGGGTTGTTTCTTAGTAGCAATCTTACAAAATGCTCTAGAAAGTTATGTTTCTATAAATAAAAACTTACGTATTACTTACATAGTAGTATTTTCTGCGTCTAACTACTATACTCCTTCTGGTACACATCCGCCAATGAATTAAAACTTATTAATGACTCGATCACGAAATTACGACAATCGTAAGAACAGATATTATTATTATGTGGCAACACAATAATTACATTGAGCGCAGAGTAAAATGACCTACGTAAACACACACACACATATATATATATATATATATATATATATATATATATATATATATATATATATATATACATATACGTGCCTATTGGCGATGATACTTAATAGTCAGTGAAATGTTCGGATTGTGCAGATAATTATTCGGAGACATAAAAAGGACAGTTGGGTAGCTTTCAAAGACACCGCAAGGGGACTGCCACGACAAATATATTGGTTTCGGTTTACGTACAAATTTCTATATATTAGTTATACGTATGCGCTTCTTCAGCGACAGTCACATTCTGATCAGATTGAACAAAAATTACTTCTATGCATTAAGAAACATCATTACTCTTTTTATGCTGCAATTATGCAACTACAAATGATCAGCACCCTTAGAGTTTCATGTCCAAGCTACGCCACTGCAAGATCCATAAAATCATCTGCACTCGAACCGGATCTCTCATCAGATTTGCGTGTGCGCGCCGTCTTAACGCTTCTGTATCTTCGCGCGTCATTTCGTTGCGTCACCCAACTCATTCCAACAACAACGAACGAGTCCAAACACATTTACGTACATTCCGTTAATATTAGACACTGAGAACGTTGAACTGATTAAGGGTTGCCAGCAATTCCAATTAATCCAATAACAAGACGTAAAAAACCTAGCAGCTTTAAAAAAAATTACCAAACGTGATAATTATTCCTCATTTCCATACTCAAGACTCAGGCCAACTTTGATACGAAATACGGTGACGTAATTTTGGTCATGATTATACTCGAATAAATTTACGAGAGTACTTTCTTATTTATAGTTTGAAACATTCAAGGAAACAACATCCTCTTATTATATGTAATAAAATAGTTTTATAAAATATTAATGAATGCCTACGGATTTTGTTGAAGGTATGTTAATTTCGACCGTATTGATTAAAAACATTCATTTCACTGATAGTAAATACTAAATAGTACAATAAAATACAATGTAATAAATACCCAACACTTTGGCAACCCTTCGTTAGCTAAATGCTAGCAGCCGTAGCAAATATCAAATACATTTATAAACAATTTATCCATTCCTTCCATCATCTCATTAAGATTGAAGAAGCCAGCTTCTCTCTCGAGCATGTTATTTCGTATACTATGTCCACATTATTATTATCCCATTCATAAATATATTTCTAAAGTAGTAGGTGTACTGTAATAATAATTTATCCTTGCTCTATTCACATATCGTTACGTGGAGGTGGAGATCTTATTGCGATGAGTTTTGGTAGACGGGGATCTTACATACAACGTATTTGAATCATAAACATTCCATATTGAGCTCTGCATCAAGAGATCAGCAATTGTTTACGACTAAAGAACACACCCCAAATGTGTTGTAAATTAAAATAAATTATGGTATATAATTATTTGTATTTGTCTAATTTCCACGTTCACCGTAACTTTATATATCAAAACTTGGATAAATACGTTGTCTAAATAAAAAATATAGTTTAGAGTGATTTATTTTTCTAGTTGGGTTACTAAAATGAACCTTGTTTAAATTGATGAAATTCCCTAAATTTCTCAATTTAATTTTTGTAAGTTATTCCAATTATAATCCTTGTGTATGGGAAAATAGCCTGAGGCTGAATATATGAATTGAGTGAAAGGGAAAGAAAGAACAGCGGCTTACCGAGATTTATGAGTAGAGAAAGGTTACTTATAGTGGCTAGAGCCCTTGAATAGAACACAGAGATGAAATGTAATGAAATCGTGTGTACATTTCATTTCATCTCTACGTTCCATCTACGGGCTCTCACTATAAGTAGGCCTTTCTCTACTCATAGATCTCAGTAAGCTGATATTCTTTCTTTCCCTTTCACCTAATTCATACAATTATAATCCTTGTTTGATATAAATATGAATGAAAATATAAATACTGAAACCGTTATTCCTGGCTTCGGCAAGGGTATATTACATTGCTAGGTCAATATCTTATGGCAACTACTTTGCAACACGATTGATTACGGTTTCACTCAATTTAGACCTGCCTACCTACCTATCTAACCCTAAGACCTACTGGTCGAGCCTCACTTTTTCGCACAAATAATATAGATGAAATTGGCAATTTTGGCCAGTGATTATTACAGTCTTGACGCGATAGCATCCGCATCAGCTTTGGTAAGCCGCTCGTTCGATCTCTCCTCCCCACGTAACAATCTCTCTCTCCGTTCGCTTGGCACTGACCGATCACTCGATACCTCGACGTTGCATCCGTAAAGTCCACGACCCGACTCATTCTCACTCGCAATATACCGCAACGCGCAAAATTACTCGCACTCCTTCTTGCACTTAATGCCCATGCTTGGTCTGTCCCATTCCCTGTTCACATAATATCAACAATAGCTAAATATGATCGTGGCTCGTATATATTAAAAAACAATGCGCTGCGACCAAAAAACATTACAAAATAAACGCTACGATTCTTGCCAATGAGTACAAGAAATATAGATCGCTCTCTCTATTCAGTTATTAGATCTTGTAATATACTACTCTATTATCCTGATTAGAAATCCTTCCAATTTTCATAACAAATTCATTTTCTACCGACCCGTTTCATTTTCCATCATTTAAATATTGGTGTTTGGTTTCAAAAGGTTCTATCAATTAAGTGCAATTTTAACGTGTAAGTATGCCTAATTAGAAGGTAATAAAAACAGAAAGTAAACTTAAGTTATTAGGAACTGTTACATATATATATAATGTTAAATATTAATAATAATACATCTTCCTTAAAATATCTTCCAATGACTAACTTTAACCGACTCCATTTAATATCCCAGACAAGGTATAAATGCCCATCGTACGTGCGAGTCGGGTCGCGAAACAGAACAGCAATCGTCGAGTATCGCTTCTCTTAGTAGTTTAATAGGATCAAAGTTCAAATAATAAAATTAGAGTTCAAGCAAAAGATGCTCACCATGAAAAACACGTCGGAAAATACTCTAGCATTCTAGCGTCGTCGAAATGTATAGTTTCGTAAATATATTTATAATAGTACAGTATGGTATTTGAATAGGTCTGTCCCGTAGAACTTGAAGAGTGCTCTCCTATTTACAATTGCGTAGAGAATGACGACCACAAAGTGTGTCTCGCTTTGAGCCTGTAATGTCGTTAGTATTGTCTTTCCAAGGTTCCTAAGCCTCCTGGCAAGAGTTGACATGCGATAATATGCCGGTTGTACCGAGAACTGCTAAAACAAAACATCTGTTCCGATGTGGCACCCTACACAACTTATTGTAAGCCTCCATGAAAATAGTCAATAATGAAACTTATGCTTAAAGCTCTAAATAATCTCACTTTATATTTAATTTAGTCGAGACTTTGTCTACGTAAAATTAATTCATGGCCTACACTATTTGAAATTATCGGAACATTGTTGTACAAAATATGACGTAAGCCTAACGCTAACCCGTTATTAACATATATATACGGTACGTACTTTTACTTTTCATCATTACTCGGTGCACTTCTACGAACTGGATACAACTGAAACGTTTGAGATGCACGAGCAGTACGACGGATCGGGCTAGTCTCAGAAAGACAGTAATAACGACGAGACATTTCAAATACCGACGATAGCTCGACACTCTTTCCCTCTCTCACACGCACGCAACTCCGCTCTGACTGTCGACCGTAAAACTCGTCTCTTGAGGTGTGGCGCGTGTCGCGGGCCCCCTCACGACATCGAGCTGCACGGCAGGCGCGGTGAGCCCATCTGCGTAAGCACGCGATCGAGCCACTGCAGCGGGCCGTTAAGGTGGAGCTCGATCCAACAGGGCGTCGACGTCACTGTCTGCCGTCTGTACAGACCACAAGATACAACTAGAACTCTCCAATTCCACAACAAGCAAAGGCACTGTAATTATGAATGAAAATTAGCAATACTATTACTCTATTAGGCCTATTATTATTAATAGTAGCATTATTGTTTCTTTGCTCAACGACCACACCAAAATCTAGGCTGACTAGAATCTAGGTCATCTAGAAAGCATAACGGGACCACGACATTCAGGTCGGGTCTTCAACTTCGAGCCTTTTTTACCTGAAAATTAGGTACAGCTTTTTGGGTATGAATTCAACACTATTTTCATTTGTTTGTTTCTGCCAAATTAAATTAAATTTGGTCTGGTCATTTTAAATAAAATAGTATGATTATATTGTAAAAACGAGAAATCAAGGATGATCAACAAGTTGGATGAAGAACGAAGGCTGTGATAAGACTTCAAAGTTTCAACATCAAGGTATGTAGGCCTAGGTCTATACAAATTTTGAGCACTTCAGATAAATGTCTCGTTCATCTTACAAGGCTCTCTTAGTTATCAGTACCATCTGCAAGTACTACCCACCTGTATTCGGCACCCCATCCCTTGACAAAGCTCATTCTTATGGTACACATTCTCGTCAACTGGTAGACCGCCTCGAAGCCCTGGCTCACTGATTGGCTGAGCAATGCGGCAAACTCTTGGTTATTGAAGATCTTTAGGTTACAGCCTGTGGACCAAGTCAAAAAGAACCTCAACCAGCTTTCAATACAACCAAACGAGGGCAGTAGTCCTGCTCTTTCCCACATATGTACACTAGCTTCCAAGGATCTGACTCCTGATACATTGGCTTGAGATTCTTATTAATTCTATATGGCATTCCCGTGGACGAAATTGAAGACGTTGTCATTCAAATCGATAACAAGTTTCATTTACACTTCAAATTCTATTTTATTTAATAACGGTCGGTAGAAACTACAAAATATCAAATCACCCGACAATGAAGTAGTGAAAGTTGAGAAAAAAAATGTGATGTTAATGAAGAGGACGAGGTGAAGATTTTACAAAAGTTAATACGATACAGTAATACAAACATGGGCAAAGTGTCAAATTTTTACCAAATTATGCAATCAATTATATGCCATTATTCACTTGCATAGAAGACCCACGATAATTAAGTCAGTACACCAAAGAAAATGTTCACAAAACTTTGCAAAAATAAATTTTATAATAATCTTCGATATTATCAACAGTGAAACCTCTACGCATCGTTCCCAGATCCGGTTTTCCTACTTGTACATATCATTCATTTTTCCTCACCCCACTCCCAAATAATCAATGTTGAATTTTCCTGGATGGATAGTTTTTCCTGCATGTTTGTTTTTCTCCTGGTCCCTTGAAGAACAATGGATAGAGGTTCCGCTATACTCGATTGAGAGAGCAATGGGCTTGACGCGAAGACTCACCCGGTGGTATCTTACAGACGGTGGCCGGGTGCCAGCCGTACCGCTGGTTACAGTTCGGCGACTGGACAAATATCGACGAGTCGCTGAGACACTCGGCAAACACCTCGCCGCCGATGTAGTACAATCGTACGCCCTTGCCGATGTGGCGCCGGGTCTGCTCCACTACGGTGTTGCGGTTCACGTTCGACAACAGACCGAGGCAGAATCGCTCAGAGTTGCTGGGATCTGTACAGAACAAACAAGTAAATCTGAAAATCTCGCGAATAGTTTGGTCTCAATATTTGCTGGTTTACATTTTGAGCTCAAAAATTAGAAATGATGAATGGATTTAAAATGAAAATAAAAGTAAAATGTAACCATAGACGAAAAACACAATACCGCGACACTTCCCGCCAATGTTGGAACGTGAATAAATTTTCTGTACACATGGGCAATAGATCCAAGAATGTCAAGACAGCACACGATTAGGGCAGAACGAGAATACATTTTCTACGTCCAATTCCCTCACCAACCCTTGCAATCAGTGTGACATTTCACATTAGTACCTACTCTAGTAGCAAAGAAGCAGTCTCTATAGTCGCAATTGTCCGTAAATCACCGTAATCTGGAATCGGACAAAAATCTTACAATTGAGTTCTTCAGATTGTTTCAATATATTCTACTAGAGTAGAAACTCTTACGTAAGTATCTCTTCCAACACATCTGTCACCTTGGGAAGTTCATTTTTTGATCTCGCCAATATGCCACCTCATTTTAAATAGTTCCTGGAATAAGTTTTTCACTATAGGCCTAGTAAATTTTATAGTCTGATCCCCTGAAAGATGTACAGTGAAACATTTATATGCATTGTTTTTCAAGGGACCAGGAAAATAAAACCATCCATGCAGGAAAACGATACCTCCAGGAGAATTTAAGATTGATTATATGGGAGTGGGGTATGATAAAATGATGAATGATACTTGAAGCAGGAAAACGATGGATCGAGGAACGATGCATAGAGGTTTCACTGTACTATAAAAAGAGGTTCCACCCTACTCACCTGTGAAGCCGTCGACTGTAATCGAAGGTTGGGACGCGTGGAACGTTTCACCGACGCGCGTATTCAGCTCGTAGTAGCTGATCGAGCACCAGAACGCGGGCTCGCAGTACATGACGGGCTGAGCATCGCCGCCGGGGCTTGGGCTCAGCCTCGACAGACCTGCACGTAAGTGTGGTTAGCATTGCGGTAATAAATTAGTTACTCTCTAAAGGTGATGAATATATCGTTGCCTTTCAATGTGATCTCTATGGTTGGAAATCGTTGGCAAATAGAGAAATATTGATTATTTCATATGAGAATCAATAAATAGGAAAATATCATCAAGGTCCAATTATCTTATATTTTTTTTGGAGTTGCCACTCGATCAAGAAAATGGTAACGATACTGAAATGAGTTCTCAGAAATATCAAAACATTAGGAATTCCAATCGATATCAAATAGAAATTATGACACTGAATAACGATCAAAATTATCGCAATATTTTTATATCTAAATCACGTTCTTTCTAGCCTTCTGTACGTAACTATTTTGTGACGCGCACAAAGGATCTTCCTGTCTCGCCACTCACACTTCAAGCGCCAACAAACGACTGACAACCTGGCCTTGGACGAGAACCTCCAGCCATTGACCTATGACCGTTTTTACGAGTAAACCGATGGAACAAATTCATTGATATAGACGATAAGGTCGACTTACTCATGTTATCGTTGTGGTCTGTTGGGTCCCCATCCTCGGACATATAGCCCGGGGGCGGAGTTTCGGTGGTGGGGATTGAAGACTCCAGGTTTCTGCCGGTGGGACTCTGGCAGATCTTTAAGCAGACGAGCAGGTGCGTTAAGTCAAACACGCTGCACGTTCAATACTACTTAATTTAGTACTAAATACTATGCAATGTTCCCAAAGTCTCAATTTGAAATAATACAAGAAGGCAGGTCAGCTGGAATTTCTTTTCTATATTTTGTTGACTTCAACTAGACCTAATCCAAATACTGTGTTAGATATAAATCATATAATGGAGATTAAAAATAATAATAGCTCCTTCAGTACAGTTCTGGTTTTAGATACACCAACAACACCCAAGTATAAAATAATAAATTATGAAATAAATACACGAATGCTTTTGAAGTCATCAATTTGTGATGGATGATTTAAAGAATATATTTTGTAATGGACGATATGAGATGAATGATTGATGATGATGCGGGTTACGAGAAACTAGTGATCTGAGAATGATGAGGTGGGTACAGGTTGGAGGAGATACATAGATAGAGAATTTGTGATGGATGATGTGATAGATGATGATACAGAGTACGAGAGGCAAACGGAATGAGAAATGATAAGGTGGGTCAATGAGTGCTGGTAGGAAAGTTTTATAAAAATCAACAGAGTTAAGCTCCTCACTGACTCCGTATTATTAACCACGACACATTAATCAGAGAAATATTTATCATAGACAACTGAAAACTTGTTCTGCTTCTCAGACTTACAAATTATGCAATATGACTTACAACATAGAATTTGAATACAATATGAACAATATGCAACATGCATGAAATATTATTTTTCATCTTTTTAAATGGTACCCAGCAACTAAAAATCAGAGGAAATAAAAATTGAAGGCTCAAGAAATTATTAGGGAAATACAAACACCCTATTTCAGCATGGACACGGCATAGAATAATGATTTTCCAGAGAATCGCATATCAAGTCATGATAGTCATTTGCTTACAAATATCAGGCATGAGCATCTCCCAGACTAAACCCATGGGCCCTGACAGTTGTTGATCACAATAGTCTTTCATAGGTACACGTTTAAATCAAATCAACCACTTCTGAGTGTCGTACGTATTTTCAACATCATTTTCAGGTTCATGGTCATTTTTTTTCTCTTTTTGGCAGTCATATTAATATTGAACCAGATGAAAATATAATTTGTTTTATGTAGATTAAAAGTAAATCTACAATAAATACGTTCATGCACATTTTCAGGATGGTCAACATGACGGGAATCGAACCCTGGTCTCCTGAACGACGGTTCAGTGTAGTTTGCTACAAAATACTACATTCCACATCAGAATAGACTACCAAAAGTGTGTGCAAATGCTGTATTCTTACAACTCCCAAGCATTACAACTAAACAAGGCGTAATACCTGGTGGGGTGACACGGGCGACGACAGGTTGTGGTTGAGGTTCGGCGAAGGGAAAGAAGTGTTTTCCGGCACCGAAGAGCTCAGGTCGGAGCAGTCCAGCGAACAGGGGAAGAGGTTTGTTTGGTCTTCGCTGGTGGCAGTATGCCGAGGAACCAAGATGACAGGCAGCACTGGAAAACAACCGTCACTGTCAAGTACATGTAGGCGACACGTCTAATTGCTAGTTTCATATGTACAATGAGTTGGGTATTAATCTAAACTGATAGGGCTGTGCAGGTCTTGAAATTTACGTGCGAGTTCGAGTCGAGTTCGAGTCCCGAAAAGATTTTTTCCCAGATTGAAATTTCAAGTCTCGAAATACTTTCGCTCTCAAACTATTGCAAGCGAGCGAGAGTGGAAGGATAAACTTGACATCTTTTCATCATTCAACGGATTGATATTAAATATATAGTGTCTGAAACTTGTGAAAAAGTCCATTTCCTCATTTCTCCCTTCGACTTTGAATATAAACTTGCTGAAAGATTACAATGCACATCATCATCTCACACCATCAGTGGCACTGGACAGACTCCGAGTGAATTCTGCTGGGTCGTAGTTACCACCAGACACGCACACGCGTCTCTCTCTCTCTCTTCCTCAGTTCCTCCCCCTCGTACACATTCACACTGTCGAGAACAGATCGATACGTCACCACGAAACGTCACTCCTGGGATAAGTTGCCTATTCCTGTCTATGTTACGTTAGTACGTAAGTACCAAGTAGTAGTTAGTAATAGATAAGTGTATGCTATAATATTCAATCTAGTTCCATAGCTGGATAGGATTTTGAATTAATTTTCTTTTACATTCTTATATTCATTATTGGTTTCTGATCACAGAATGCTTAATTCAACAGCTGAAGGAAAAGACATTCAAGCTAGTCAACATTTGACCTGAAAAAAAAAGATTGTGGATTATGGTAGGCCTTGCCCTGCAATAGCGTTGCTAGACGTCGTCCATAAGGAACGAAAACGCAAGTATTGAAATAAAAGAGTTTGAATAAAATAATCGCCAAGTACCGGTAATGAAATAGACGAGAGACATTTATGAAGCACGTCTATATCTTCCGTCTATGGTAACCCTGAATAATAAAACTTGAAGAAACCTCCACAAAAGAAAAGCTCTTAGTGTGACATTATGTTATTTGCGGTTGCGAATAAATGGGCAATAGATGAACGACGTTTACAAATCCGATGCGTTACACGGGACTCAAAACACCTCTCGACGGCACTCCCAATTTCTAAAGCAAACCCCTGGTCGGCGAAACCAGACGGAAAGCCACAAATAGCTTGACACCGAGAAAGTAAGTACCTGGGGTTTCAATGCGCTGGTAATGATATGGATTGACGCACACTTCGTCGCGCTTCAGATTGAAAGCGTACTCGCAGTTGTCGAGTGCTCGCAGCTCGTGGTGCGACTGTAGTTCTGGCCACCGCCACAGGCGGCAGTAGATGACGTGCGGCAGTCCCTTACGGTGTGACACTTGCAGCCGGCCGTCCAACGACCTGACGGCAAACAACACCACGTTCGATACTTGATACGCACATTCAACAGAAAAAGCTTACATTTATTTACACTTTATATTTAATTGCAGGCTCAACAAAAATGAATCTCAACTTTTCCCTGGTGCATCATAAAAACATCAGAATGTCTATCAAATATCATTACTGTACCAAAATTGATACCAAATAAATTTAGCTCCCAAGTTTTATCTCAAGGTCAGGTTTTAAATTTCAGTGGTAATTGGACAACTAGCGTTAACTTAGTTCAATAATGACGTCAAGTACATTGGTATACAAGGTGATCAACAACTTTACTCCCTGCTTGAGATAATCAACAATCTACGTACTAGTTGCTTCAATTGACCACTAGTGATGGGCGTGGCTTATTGGCAGGCCACCTAGATCTATACTTCATGTGGGCATTTAGAGATACTCTGATAGGCTATGTCAATTTTCCCACATAACAAACAGCCCATTTAATTGGATGTTTTGTTTTGTGACGTTTGTGGGCGGGTCAATCACTAGTCGTCAATTCTAGCTAAAAATCCCCACAAAAACCAGAAGGCCTATATATGATGCATTTGATGGATTTTGTTCATTCGGCAGGCACAAATGCATCATAATTTCAAGTACCAAGGTAAATTCATCAGAATTTTAAATTACGCTTAGATAAAATAAAATGAAAATTATAAAAAATTATAAAATGATAGTAAAATAAAAAAAAATGATTTTAATAAAATGACTGAACACACCATTTATATGATAACCATAAAAACCAAACTAGTGGCTATACTGGCATGAATTTTTTTTTTTTTTTTTTGTATTGGGTTTTAACGACGCACTGTAATGATTACTAAGATCTATTGGCGTCGGATGAATGATTAATGAGATGATGGGATGATGAGATGAAGGTTTTTATGGGTAGTGGGAAGGATAGTGGGAAGGAAGCGGTCGTGGCCTATATTGTAGGAACCATCCCGGCATTAGCCTAGACTACAGAGGGAAACCACGAAAAACCCCTATAAAGATGGACGGTGGCGGGGATCGAACCGGATCCGACATGTCCCTTCACCTCCCGGATCACGAAGCAACTGGCATGAATTAATAAGCTTGCCCAAAGTAGTCTAATCATCAGATAACCATCACCAAATTGATAATAATTTTGATAAATGTGTAACAAGACCAGCACCACACAGTAAACCAGGTCTACAGTTTTTGACTCCCAGTTCCTCTGTATCATGCAACGAAACGTAAAAGCAGCACAAGTGGGTTCAACGAGCCATATATAATACAATTTTAAGAAGAATCAAATAATCGATTTCGCTTCGTCGATTTCACTATACGGTACCACCTTTCTTCTTTGATAATCAAAATTTGGGCCATCATAAAACAAATTTTAATTTTGTACAGTAGAAACGCACCTTTCCAACATATACAAAACAGTAGAGCCCAAGTCTGATAATTACATTTCTGACCCGGTACTGTACGCAGGTGAAAAAATTCTGAATACACCATTATATTTGCAGATATTTTAAAAATAGTATCCATTTTTTAGAAATGTTCAATCTCATTTTAAATTCTGTTTCACAATAAAAGGTATTACAGTAGGCCTACCCCCAAAAGTATCATTTTGCAAAATCGGCCGAAACGACCAAAGCGAGTGACTACAAGTCCACAACATGAAAGATCGATCAAAATGCCATCATGCATCGATGTATCATGCTGCGAAGTACACATTGGATCTGCGAGGAAGCGGTGTAACATTCATAGCAATGCCAATTATTGTACCTTATCTGCAGTCAACAAAGTGATAACATGCGGTGACCAATAAGGCAAAAAGAGTTACACTAGTCAACCTTACAACAGACAGCCTTCAGGAGCATTCAGGGTGGTAGTAGATTGAGCAGTAATTTGTTTTGGAAACGAATGATGAAAGTGAATACGGTAGTCGAGAGGGCAACGGTACCTACTTAGTTCGAGAATTAACAGTTGATGGAGATGAATAGATACGATAAAAAATAATGGCATAATTTCATTAGCAAATCGCTTTTATTAGATCTAGCAGGACTACTTTTTGTTTTAAACATTTTAAAATTTCATAAAAGTATCTGAAAGAAATCAATGCCTGAGGTGTTACGATCTAGGTAAATTAAACCATAGGAGGTTTGAATCTGGAAAGAACACTGATTATAAACATTATTCAAATTATAAATAAGTCGTTAATGATTAGAATGATTAGGCAAACAAGGTGTGTGTGCATGTGTTAGTGAGCTTATATACCTGCCGCCGAGTGTGGAATCCTGTACTAGCGCCCCCCCAGGTGAGGCACGCGATCGTTCGCCACGTAAACTGTAACAATAATAACGCAAAAATATAACACTTGGGATGCGATAAGAGCTCTACTGGCCTCTTTTAAACCTACCCGTAAATTCTCTTCAGTGTGAATTGACGTTTATAAATAGGGCGTGAGGACGTGTTTACGAATTATCAACACTCATAACTTGTATCACCATCTGGGCCCTAAATGCTAGGGTGAGATGTGCGATCATGTAATAACTTCTCATTTCGAGATGATCACACTTTTTCCTGAGATTGTTTTTATAATTATTAATAAAGTGTGTAAAAGAATGTTTATAAGAAATCGTTAAATTAGGAAGCTAAATGAAAAGAGTTGCTTTCATTCCTTCTTTTTTTCATATACCGGTAATTCAACCAAATGTGCACTAATTAGTCAATTTGAAGAGTATGGCATGTTTATGACTAGTTTTATTTTCAATCTAGGCCTAGAACAAATCATCTCACAATTAGAAATTAGTTTATGTTGACCACTTCTAGTTTCAGGCTTAGTTATCTTTATTTATTGATTACTGGTATTGTTGGTTCAAAGACCATAACAACAGCCAAACCATTTGGGAGAACAAATGAGCAGATGATAAATAAGTGCTGCTTACAGCAACAACAAAATTTTAAACGAGGACTCGAACCTATGCCCAACTTTGAAAGATATTTCTTCTCTCATTCACAAATTCTTTCTCAAATTCTATTTCCATTCTATAGAGTTAGTGCCTATATTGATATTTCTTCAAGATTCAAATGTAGGCTCAACAAACATCGTGTTTTATTGCCGGAGTATTTCATCATCTGTTTTGGTATTAAACGAAAAGGCAATGTCGCCTGTGCTTACGGTTTACAGTGCACTCCCGCGGCGAACGATAGCAACACGCGATTCTTACAGACGTTGCCTTTTCGTTTAATACCAAAACAGATGATAAAATACCCCGGCAATAAAACACGATGTTTGGCAACAATGGCTACAGAAGCTAGCCTCTGCCTTTCAATACATGCACAATGTCTTGTTCTTTACGAGACATGAAGTGTACATGTTTTAAGAACACGTGTTCTAGGCCTATATAGAGTCGTATAGCCACAAGAGAATTTTGTATTTATTTATTTACAATGGGTTAAATTTTATTAAACCATTTACTACATATAGTATTTACTTTTATGTAGGCCTACAGTCATAACCTAACCTTCAATTCAGTACGCCTATACCCAGTCAAGCCACCTTTAGTGGTTTTGTGGGAGCTGACTCAATTCTGTTGTGTGTGTTACGGTACCGGTATCTAGAAGAGAACTGATAATAATAATTTGTCTCCCGTATTTTCATGTTTTTTTGACGTATTCTTGTTAATTAATTTTGTTACCGTACTTGTACCGGTAATTTTGTATATTTAAACCAATGCATAGTTCATGCCGTATGTTATTATGATAATTTACCAATAAAATAAACTTGAACTTCAATTTCCAGAGCAACGCCTAAGCTGACTGAGCCACAATGGAAGGCTCATTGGTTTATCAATGTGTGAAACAAGTATCTTTTCTTTTTTTAAAATATAAGCTACTGGTACTAGGCTATGTATATCGTAACAGAGGTGCAATAAAGTACTGGTACTTAATTACCGGTATTCCAAGAATAATCCTCTAAAATATACCAATGCCCTCTACTCTGATGTTGTCTAACAAAAGCAAGCCTACCAGATGAAAATAGAAAAGTCAATACGGTAACATATTTCCTCAACAAGCATAGAAGTGTGTTCCCGAAGAGGGATTCAAAACACCCACATTAAACCAAGTCAGATGAAATGGAGTTAATTACCGAAATCAATATATTGATAGATATACTACCTTTGCCTAGGGGAATAGGGGTGAGTAACATGGCACTTTACAGTTGAACGATCAATAATATTCGCAGTTGTTGCTTATCAAGATAGGCCTAATATTGATAAATAAGTACATGTAGGCCTACACAGTTATTACTTTTAGATCTTATGATTATGAGTCAACTGCCATGCTTACCTTCATATTTCTTAGTATAAGTATATGTATAGGTACCGGTATAGTATAAGTTTGACAAAGTTCAGTATTATTCTGACAATTATTAATGTTAATCGCCATGATTACCGGTAACAAATTGAATGTTCATTCGTATCTAAGCTGAACAACTTTCATCACATTTTACAAATGAAGTTGATCAAAAGTTTATAATATTTTGCTTGATAAAACAGCAGAAATGGTAGCCTACCAAATGAACTGAGATCTATACAGTTAATAAATCATATTGTCTGTACCGGTAGGCCCTAGATGTGTAGGCCCTACACCAAAATTAAGGTTCTGGCAATGTAAAGTTTTACAAATTCAACAATTATTGAAAGATGACTAAATAAATAATTGTACAGATAATGTTACGAGGACAGACACCGGCAGCAGGTACCGTAGCCACATACCTAGGACTAATAAGAGTAGGCTAGGCCTATCAGGCCTTCACACACAATGATGATTACACTGCATACAGGATAGGATCATAAGACTAGGTCTAGTCCTATATGCAAGCATAGCTATAGACATACAATCTAACACCAAGCATACTCAAGAGTTGAAGGGATAGCATGATGTACAGAATGCAGACTTATAAAGTGACAAGACTAGTTAAATTGTTATTGTCTGAAATGTCAAGGTCATTGCAGTAGACATTGGTCCATGGGCAATGCATGTTTTATTCAGGCTAGGTTAGGCACAGTGTTTGTTTTCATAGAGTTGCAAGTCTCTGAAAGCTTGAATATTGATATGACAAGCTATGAGGCTCATCTGAAACTAGAGAGATTTTCTCTTATTTATTTCGTAAAAGATATGCATTAAGTACAGCCCTAGGGTAGTCCTACCAAATCCAAACACATGAGCTTTCAAGTTTCAAGGGGTGAGGAGGGGCACAATAATACACTCCAAGCTAGTTCAATGATCTGTTGAGGGAAATAATTACCTGGGTATGGTTATGCACTTGGTATTGTGGTCTTGTGTCGTAATTGATTTTTCTAACTCTTCCAAACCACCGCTTTTTTTCAGTTTTTTGACTAAACTTTTCACTGCTTTTTCACTCCACTTATCTTCCCCTTCGCCTTTTTTCCAGCCCAACAATCTTTTTACTATCGGTGGTGTAAAAGGAAGCATAGACGTCATAGCTCATTAAAATAACGTAAATTATAACTGTATATTCACGTACTAAATCTTGGATTGTCTTCAATAACCATGCAAAATTACTAAATAATTGCACTCCACAGACTTGATGGAACAATGAACATGATGTTGACTTTTCACGCCTGAATCCAGACATTTTTTTCTACTCCATTGAGCAAATAGATCTCTGTCTGGAGTAAATTTTAATCGAAAGTACAGAATAAACATTTGAGTTTGATATCGTACAGCATGCAAATTTAAATTTTGAGTTTGTTTCCATTCTATTTTTTCAATTGGGGTAATTTACGATTATAATTATGAATTGCTTTTTCAAAATGTACATATCAATACGCCATTTCCATAAGTTTCTTAATACAATTTTGCCGCTAGGTAGCACTAGGTAGCCCTAGCAAATTACGCGCTCAACTGTATAAAATAGATTTTACCAGTGATGATGCGATCAAAGCTGAGATTGATGTGATGGATTGTGACGTTTTAATATGTTCATCATAATTAATTATTCATTTGTTCAAGGTTATTGAGGTTATTGAGTTCAATACAATGATTAAGAATTTATACTTCCATAGTTCAAAAACTTGGCCACCATTGTAAAATGACACAGAAATGAATAACAGAACTAAAGTTTCACCAATATTGGAAGCTGAAGTTACAATGATAACCATAAAAAAAATATTATTTAATTTTCAAAATGAGTTTAAAACGTTCTGTTCTATTCAAACACATTATTCTCCTCCCTGGATCAATCAAACATTATTTTTTATTTTCATCAAGCCAATTAATAATGTAATTGACAATAGTAATCTTTAATCATCATGAAAAACATCAAACATAAACGATTGCTTGTACATTGTTATAGTATTTATTGTCTTTTCTCATTTAGTTCCAGAAGAGAGTGAAACAATTATTTATACACTTTAGTGTATTGTTTAGATATATAGACATGATTTGTACAAATTTACAGAGTATTAATAATAATGTGAAAAATGAGAATAATGGAGATAATAATAGATGACACTTTTTATATACAGTGACCAATCTATAAATTATCAAGTAATTGGTTAGTACAATATAATGTAAAATAAAATAATGGTACCAAATATGAAATTACAATTTTTTACAATTTTTTAATAAAGTGAGATCAGATTAAGGGTGGAGTTGAAATGGCATTAAAATTAAATATATATTATTCAAATATATATATATATATATATATATATATATATTTATATATATATATATATATATATATATATATGTATATATATATATAAATATATATATATATATATATATATATATATATATATATATATATATATATATGTATGTATGTATATATATATATATATATATATATATATATATATATATATATATATATATATATATATATATATAAATATAACATACCGTATATTCAATTTCAATGCCATTTTAACTTCACCCTTAATCTGATCTCACTTTATTAAAAAATTGTAATTTCATATTTGGTACCATTATTTTATTTCACATTATACTGTAGATCAATTTACTATAACCAATTACTTTGAAAAAATATTTTCTTTTTATATACATATTTCATCAAATTGAATTTAAAAAAAATAATATATATATATATGAATATATATTCATAGTTATATATATTTTTTTTTTTCAATTCAATTTAATGATTAATATATAAATGAAAATATTTTTTTGAATAACATCGAGATCTTAATATAAGTTTATTGTTTCTACTTTGGGCTAAGGATGAATTGGTAAGACTGTTTTTAAGCGGCACCCAAGATGCATTGAGGGTTGCGTTTGCCCATTGGTAGAAAACCAACGCAACCCTTAATGCATCTTGGCGGTACCTCTTGGTTGTTTTATGACTTCGACGCATCATGTCATCAATACTAAAATCCTAATGATATAGACCCAAGAGTGATCATTAATTTATATTCGTATTTTGTAATTGCCAAGAGGGCAGTTTTTAATTGAGATAATCAAGTGCTGAGAAGAAAGTTCATGTGAAGTAAGTTTTTCATTGATTTCTCAAATTCTGAAGTTTCTTGAATAGATTTGATGTTTTGTGGATAATAATTGTTAAATAGGCCTACTTGTTGACTACTCTACAAGCCTTTTCAAATTGTGTTGAGTGATCTTTGCAAAACTTTGTTGTGATGTGTGTTCTGGTTTCGTGATAATCTTACGTTGTTGCGATCGTAATCATCAAGAGGCAGGCAGGAGCCAATAGCAAAACCACAATAAGCATTCCTGAAGGACCTTCAAAATAATTACCTTTATATTTCAATCAAGTTTACCTTAATGAAAAATATAAAATGCACTAAAATGTTAATAATGTATTGCGATTAGTGACGTCCAACCTAATATCGAGATAAGAGTGCGGTGTTCAATCAAGTTTATTGTACTTAAGGAACAATAGAGTTTATTTAAGTGTTTTATTCGATAAGTTGCAGTAGTGATTAGTAGCATTACTATTCTTACTTCTCGAACCTGACTATCAAGAGTGAGTAGACTTTGTTTGATTATTAATTCATTGTTATATAATGTATTCCATGTTTAGTAATAGTTGACATAAATAAAAGAATGACACTAAACTATATATTTCTTGGGGTTGAAGATTGAAAAGTAAGAAATATGTAGTATGACAAAATTATTTGTTGGTTTCTAAAAAAAATTATTCACGGGCCTACTAGTCAGATTATTAATATATATATATATATATATATATATATATATATATATATATATATATATATATATATATATATATATATATTTATATCTCAAACTTAATCAATTTAAATCAATTTAAAAATTCTCGTTCTCCCCTAAGTTCATTTTTTAATTTCCGTATACAAAATATGCTTCATTGTATACCCTATTTTTTAACGTACAGTAGAACCTCTGTTACAAGTTTCTTGTTCATACATTTATTACATTTATAAGTTTCATTTTTTGATCTAATCCATATGTTCCACATGTTGAATAGTTTCATTAATAAGTTTTTCACGTTAATACACTTTTTTAGTCTGGTCCCCAGAAAAACGTATAAAAGAGGTTCCACTGTATTATTATAGCACAGTACAACTAGTCAACTACATATATAAGGCTTAATAATTTTGACCTAATTTCCGTACACGGCTAACATAATATATTATTTGCAGTAATACAATGAAATTCACTGCGATTATCTTCGCGTTGCTTTTGTGCCATATAAAGTACGTGACGTTACTAGGAATCGACGAAAACGTTGAGGTGGACAACTCTGCGCAATGCACGCCAGGATCGTCGACTAAGATCGACTGCAACGTATGCACGTGTTCAGAGACTGGCAAGCAGCTCTATTGTACACTGAACAAATGTGGGGCATTTGGAAGATGGTTACAAGTAGCCCAGGCAAAGCGTGAAGAGGACAAAAAAAATTGACATGGTTTTGATGCACGATTGCAACATAATTTAAATATCAATTTTATATTAAAGATCATGGGGTATTTACTACTGGTAATCTGAAAATTCTTAGTGGCAATTTGTTTTACTGAAGGAACCAATATTTGTTCTTGAACATATTTGATTAATAATAATAATTTTATTGAATGTTGAAAAATTAGAGATGGAAAAAATATAATTGGTGAAAAATAAGAAAAAATATAGGGGTCTAATCAACATTTTTACGACCTACTCCTGTTCTTGACCCACTATCGTTATTGTTTACTGTTGAGACCAATGGTTTTCACAAAATTGAGACAAGTTCAATAATTATTATTTTAGCTACAGAAAACAATTTGAAATATAGATAATATTAGGCCTATTGAAAATTTATTTTAGAAATGTAATAAAAACCTTTAAACTCTAAAAATTACCGTGACAACTCCTCACATGATGTTCAAAGTATGTAATCTCAAATGATCACTGAGCAATGATTGCACTGTTTGCATATTTGCAGGTCCTAAATAGAATATTAACGTGATATTAAAGAAATATATTCAGAAATGATTGTGATAACAGCATTATTTAATTTAACCTACCCAGTCCTGAAATCGAACATGCATATTGACATCTTTGTAATTCTAATTATGTTAAATAATAATTAGTTTTTGATGAAAATGATCAATTTTTTTTGTAAACAGAAATATTTCAATGCCTATTATCACTATAATTATAGTATATTTTAAATGGATCGATATTTTTTCTCCATTTCAAATATAGTTTATTTTTTGATTGCTAACGTTGGTAATGCTGTAACAGGTGGGGTTTGGGACACTGTGACTGGCATTTTAGCCAGGTGATCAAGTCCGAAAGTGTGAAGGTAACGAAAGTCCGTGATGGCTGACCACAAGTTGATAAATTACGGTGCTTTGCACGAAAGACGGACGGCTTTTTTCCTGTGTGATATCCAGGAAAAGTTTCGGCCTGCTATGCTACATTTTGAAGAAATAGTTAATGTAGCTGACAAGCTGGTAATATGATTTATTTTCTAATATTGCATTGCAGAGGGGGGCGTACTTGTTCACACATAACCTAGACAAAAAAACGCCCACAAATCTGTCAATCACTTGTCATCTATCATAACTCGTTTTCTCTCAGGTTCAATTCTCTAGGATTCTCAATATTCCATTAATTGTTACGGAGCAAAATCC
Organism: Brachyptera risi; assembly: GCA_964007535.1. Taxonomy (NCBI): domain Eukaryota; kingdom Metazoa; phylum Arthropoda; class Insecta; order Plecoptera; family Taeniopterygidae; genus Brachyptera; species Brachyptera risi. The sequence goes on from OZ023333.1 coordinate 29,421,652, forward strand.
TAAAGGCCTCGGAAGGACCGTTTCCGAGTTGAATATTTCCCATGCTCACGGAGTTTATGCCAAGACGAAGTTTAGCATGGTGATTCCTGAAGTTGCTTCTCAGCTGTCATCATTGTGCAATGGTCAACTGGAATGTGTTGTTTTGTTTGGAATTGAGGTAAGTTCAATGGCTAATACTCATTATTTTATTAGATCTAAAGGGTATATCTATTATTCAGGTATGGAAGCTCGTCAAATCGTATTTAATTGAAAGGACCGATTGACATTGATTGACCTTATAGCTCGTTATTTATTTTGTTTTGCCGGATTCTTTTTCGTTGACATGACAGTTTTCAAGTCGATCACATGTGCAATCTATTTATAGTCAAGCTTGAATATGATGCCTTAACCGCATGATAACTGTGCGATCAGGTATCTGTAAGTCAGTACATGTATTATATAAGCTTAATTTGTATGAGTTATGTTGCAATTAAGTAGAGGCATCGAGTATTTAAACTCACAGTTATGAGTAGCGTTATCAATTGCTTTACTCTTTCCTCAAGTTCCCTAGGACATGACAAGATGATTGAGGGGAGAGGTAAAGTCAATAAAACGTCTCACATGATGATGATACTCCATTCTTACTACTAATGAGTTAATTGTTTCATCTTGATCTCTATCAAGATATTCTTATCTTAGCATGTAGAATATATCTTAATCGTAATAACATTATCTACTTTACATTATATCCAACTAAATGATGGTGCTATTTTATTTTATTTCTCTCTTATTATATGTAAAGGTTAGGTGGAAGAACGATCATGTGATCGAACCTCACCCTTTTCGATTGTTATGACGGAATTGTTATGTACATGAAAAATAAAGACTTTCTATATATAAACTCAATGGTAGAAGTGCTAATGACTAAGCTTCTACCTATAGTTGAGGACCCAAGTAATACTGACAGTTATTACAAAAATGTAGTTTTACACAGTGTTCAACTTGACTGTAAAAAACAATAGCTACAAAAATTGGAAATTTCATCACCCAATATTGTTTGAACCAAATCAACAGGTATTTAATTTTTTGAACTGCACAAATATCACATTTTCACAGGCATATTTGGAAAATGGTTGTAGGCCTACTTTCAATTCTGAAAAAATGATTCATTATGCAATTTTGCAAATCCTTTACAAAAATGCAAAAGTTTGCCAATCCTCTAGTTTATTATCATTCATATTGTCTATTATATCATTAAATTGTTCATTATATTTTTACTGTATATTATTATTTATAACTTTGTTAAAGTAGAGCAGAGTAGATTCCTGCAGCCACCAGAATAGTATTTAACTACAGTTAAGAGACTGTTGTTAAATGTGTTAATTTTCAAAGCTGTAAATAATAAATGAACTAAACCAAACTAATTCAATTATTAAGCAGGGTTTCCAGTTCCGATTTTTTCTTGTCGTCCGACACTATATCGGTACTATTTTTGTTATGACTGTTTCCACTTGGCTTTGTCGTAACGTTTTCGTGACGTCATAGCCTTCATTACCTCAAACTCACAGGCATCTTCACGAATGTGAGGAATTGAGCTGTCAGATTACAGATTGACACACTTTTCTCAAGTTACGCAATTGAAGTAATACAAACACGGATTGTCCTGAACCACCTGAATAAATAATTCAACTCCAAATGGCATAACAATTCTGGATAAAAAAATCAACAAAGTGATTTTGAAAGTGTGGAGATGTTCGAAATTGTAATTTCTATGGATAGAAGAATCGATATTTTCGTGAGTCTATTCTTTTTTTTCAGTCGTTCGATCACAATCTCAGTGTAACTTCCGATAAAATCGTAATTTCGGCTGATGAAAGTAGAAGTTGAGTCAATAATCACGACACCGAATCGGTACTGAAACGGTGACGTGAACTGCCATGTAGTTTAGGTGAATACTGGCTTGTAATTGGTCAGTTGGGAAAATCGTTGGACAAAAAAAATCTGTTCTGGAAACCCTGCTTTAGACAAAACATCAACCTACCCCCCCCCCCCACACCAAGGTAGCATTTCTTGAAAAAATAATTTGAATGGACCAATGGGATTTTTTTCTGAATTTTCCGTTTCTACCAGTTTACTTTATTTTTCAAGAATGTCAACAATGCCATACAATTCAATGTACCCTTGTATGTTTTAAGTAAACCAACAGTGTTGATTGCTTCATCTTTTTAATATATCATTTTACCATGTTTGATTATGTAAGAACAGGTGGCACTGGATTAGATAAAACCATTAGGTCATGTTAATTTGGAGTAAACATACACACATGTTGTTGGTTAGGTGTACTCTCTGGCCTTGAATCAGAGTGTAGATTTAAAAACTAATTCAAACTTTCAAATACATGGAGGCCAACTAATATTTCGATACAGCTCTGAGCAAAATAATGTATCAACTTGACAGTCTACCAATTTAGCTATTACAGCATCTTTTGCTGCAACAAAGAAGTCCATTAAGAGCAAACACCAATTGATTGGTATCAAGATGATTATTTTTAAAACAGTATACACTTTTCCGACTCTATTGGAACGTCTCCTGGTGGTACATTTATTTTTCAACCATGAACAAATAATAAATGTTCTTATATGGGGTCCAAAATGTCGAATTAAAAAACCTATGCAAATGTGTTGAGAGACAAGTGAAATTTCCATGAAATATACTCAAAAACCTTAATTTGGAAACTATCAAGTCGAACCACTCACTGCCTTCGCTAAGCAGCGTCATTGATTGTAGGCTTACTGTACCTGTTCATCAATTGAACATTATGCAGCTCTTATTGATTTTATGCTCAATATATAACATTTTCCAATATTTATTATTTTTCATTTCATCAACACAGAAACTAGATTTAAAAAAAAAATTATATTGGGTTTTAACGACGCACTGTAATGATGACTGAGATCTATTGGCGTCGGATGAATGATTAATGAGATGATGGGATGATGAGATGAAGGTTTTTATGGATAGTGGGAAGGAAGCGGTCGTGGCCTATATTGTGGGAACCATCCCGGCATTAGCCTAGACTAGAGAGAAACCACGAAAAACCCCTGTAAAGATGGACGGTGGCGGAGATCGAACCAGGTTCGATATGTCCCTTCACCTCCCGGGTCACACGAAGCAAGTGCGCTAACCACTCAGCTACTGTGCCGGTCAGAAACTAGATACCGTACAACATTACTGTTTCTCACTTAAGGTTAAGGTTGAAGGGTAGGATTGCTCAGATGGGCACTACAAGGGCAATCTTACCTTAGTAAGATTACCCAAGTAGACCTACATTCATTGTCTTAAAAATGCCCCAAATTTGTTGAAACTTGGTAGTGACATGTATGAGGAAAAACTTACATTTAAACTGCTAATGAAATGAAAAATTTTCACTAGTTCATGTAGAAATGACCAAACTTTCAAATAATTTCCGAAAAAAAGTGACGACTGATTTTGTGCAAAAAATAAAAACAATAGGAATGTGCTGTATTCTAGTATGACAAAAATGTCCAGATTTCATGCGCAAAATAAAAAACAACAATCAATGGGAATGAGTGTGTGTAATCGCTCTTCTAATGATTTTCTTCTGACTCAATCACAACAAACCAAATAATATCTCATTTGTAGTTTGTAAGTCTCAATAGTGTTATTGTTTTAATGATTGTAATATTCGATTCAAGGCTCATGTGTGCGTGGAACAAACAGCTGCGGAACTAACGTCTCGAGGGATACAAGTCCATATTGTTGCCGACGCTTGCACTTCCAGATCCCAAGAAGATCGTTTGTTGGCATTCCAGGTAACGTTTGTCACAAGAGTTTATACAGTCAACTCGTGGATGTCCGTAGATATCGAACAGACATTTAGATAATTTAGTTAAAATATAATTGTTATGTTGATGCCATAGAGAGTAAAACTTGTAGAACTTGATCAATACCAGTACTGAACTTTTATTCTAATCAATTCAATTCAACTTGACCTATAATTTCAGTTTGTTAGATTGTGTGCTGATCTCTCCACTGACTAAAACACCCAATTTCTACAATTCGTATTTTGATATTAATTTTGTATATCCCTTGTGTAATTCTCAGAGACTGAAGCAGATTGGATGTTTTATATCTACATTCGAGAATGTGATATTCAAACTACTTGGGGACAAAGAGCACCCCCATTTTCTCGACATCCGACCACTGATAAAGCACACTTCGCCAAACACGGGATTAGCGGGTTTGTCAAAAATGTAAGAAGAAAATGTGAGAAAAAAAGACGAGTTATGAGGATCTAAGGCTAATGACATCAGTTTGTAGTAGGGTTAAGCAATTTAAATGTATACCATTGTGATGTACATATTTTAAGATTAACAGTTCTAAATGAGATATCAAGAAATCAATTTCTGATGTTGAACATTTTAATGTGTAACTCTGTGTTAGAAACTGGAAGATACTTTATTCCAGTGCATGTTCACTTGAAAAATTGTTTGTTTCTACTATTTTATAACAGTTACGGTTAGCTTAACATGTAGACATCAGTCGTTGCAATTCACAACTGGCTGTCTCGAGCCAGACTGTTTCTAGTAATGCTTCTTCTACGTACAACAATTGTGCATCGAACTTTTCGATGACATGTTCATACTTCAAACTATAATCCTACAATATAAAAGCGACTGAACATATATTATCCGATGTACAAATTGGAGTGTGATATTTGAATTATGTAGCCTAGATATATAATATACATAGTTATACACTGGTGTAAAGGTACATAATACCGTTGAGTCACAACATTTGAGAAAAAAATACAATTTTTATTTAACACAAGTAGAAAATACTGGTTGAGGAAATATGTTGGTTATGATTATGAAGAACTATTTTTATGGAACTAATAATGGTCATATTTTTATAAAGGCATAAATAAAGTATGTGATAATTGACTGTCGAGAATGTTTTTACTCAGTTTGTTCCGGTGGAGCCAAATCCTTTCTCTCCCCGATCGGTGTTCTCCAATTCCTGAAATAAGAAGAATATTAACTCACTGTATCAACTAAATATATAGTGAGTATTAGTTCAGAAACCATTGCTTCGAGTGGAAATCGCAGTATAAAAACAAATATTGTGACAAGTTGGAAATACAATAAATAATAAAATTTATATTGGATTTCATCAAACAAAGGGAGTACAAAATCCACGAAATGTTGTTGGCCTTCATGCACTGAAGAAAGTAACTACTAGAAGTAATGCCCTTGGGTATCTGGGTAGGGTACATATAATTCATTACCGGTACATGGGTATTATTCATTACCCAGGTACCCACACTGGAAAATGGTGTACAAAACACGCAAACGAGAGCTGTTTCTACAATCATTGTTATACGTCTGTTTTTCCATAATTTCCCTCCGGCTACCCGCCTTGTAGTTGTCATTCCAACAATTATAATACTGTTAACAGTTGTAAACTACCCTTACTGACAATTATCATATACCTCACGATAGAAAATGTACGTGATTGTTGGGGCCAGTTGCAGTCGACTGTTGAGACTGAATAAGGAATTAATTAGGCAGACAGTTGATCGCATCCCCTATATCGATGTACTCAATGTATAACCTCAAGTTACCAACTATGAACTAAAAAGTAAAAAGATGATCCTTCTGTGTGTTTCTGTTCATATTTTCTTCTAAAACCCTCCTCCCTCACGCTGGTGGCACAGAAAGTCATATCATCACCATTCAATCGTGACAGAAAAGCGGGAATTAAAAGGTATGATGTAGGAATATGGTGAGCACAAAGTTTTTGTTCGGTTGCACATTGTGTTAGGCTATAATTACTATCACCTATTACAGTAATAAGAAGAGAAGTAAGACTGAGGGTAATTTTCTAAACTCTGTTGGTTATACTAATATATTTAAATAACAATGTTGAAATTTGTTACAACTTACACACTGTAAGTGACAAGTGAACAGAGAACAGTTTGCACACAGAACTTTTATGATGCACAATTTATATGGCGAGATTACCGGCTTAGATTACGTTTTTTAACACTGATCCTGCCGGTCATGACTTATACTCTTGGCGCTAGTGTACAGTCTCTCTGGAGACCTCAAGGAGTGAGGATGTGTTGCTTTGTTTCTCCTGACATTTCTTTCGACTGATATTGAAGTACTGGATCAGGGGCGTGGGCGAGGGGAGAGGCATACATTTCACTAGAACTGCTGTGTCTTATTTATGACTGATAAACGATCATTTCCAGCGCAGCGCCTCTGAGACAGTCAAGTTGTTGTTGGCTTATCTGAGAAACTCTGTAGTTAAGCAATGACACATTATAATATAGTTCAACTCGGGTTTATTTCGTTATTTCGACCCGAAATCTCGGGTACCCGAACACCCCTATAGATTATATGAATATACCGGACTACCGGCATATACAAATAAATTACCCTTTTGAAAATTAAATATTTCAATATAATTGGATAGTTCTCAATTCTCAATGAGCTGCCTTACCTTGAAAGTTTGGCGTCCTAGGCCCAGGACCTTTATTCTTGAGATAATGAGATCATGAGATGAGATAATGAGATTATTATGCTATAGTATTTTTATAGCATTTTCAGTGAGATTACCAGAATTCCATCTAAATTATCTCATCTCATAATCTCGAGAATAAGGGTCCAGGCCTCATGAGCCTATGTCTTAATACGACCTTGTTTGAATATTTGCACGTACCATTTGACCTAGGCCTAATCTTGTCGTAGGTTAAAAATAGGTATGTTATAAGAACATTGATACAATTATTATAAAAACATGGATAATCCACGATTGTTTACTACTTACTGTAACTTCCTCTAGTTGTGGATAGAAGATCTGTTGACATATGAGCTGCGCAATTCGATCACCTTTACAAACTTTGAACGGTACATCTGAGTGATTGAAAAGTACAACGCCAACGTTTCCTCGGTAATCCTCGTCAATAACACCAGCTAAACACACAGACCAATTTGGTAAAAACGTGTATTCTGTTCTGTCCTTACCGCAACACTGTAAAACAGATATTAACCGGTCCAGTAAGCCAGGTCTGAGGGTAAATCTGCACCATTCTCAGCTCATTGCCAACGTAAAATTTTCTTGGGGATTTGTGATGAAAGTACGATATTTAGGTGTGGGCACAAAATCGATTGAATTTACGCAAAAATTCAATTCATCAATTTTAGTTTGGAAAATCGATTTTGTAATTTGTTGGTTGAGGATGTTTCAATCAATTAGTAGGCCCAGACTAGGCCCAATCCAAATTCCTTCAAAGTGTTAACAGAAGTCAAATGAAGTATAGATACATCCAACCCAAGATGCATTGAGGGTTGCGTTGGTTTGCCGGTTGGAGGTGGTGTCCTCACTTCATAACCCTCCCATGTTGAAAATATGTTCCAATTCACGGTGGATTAAAAGATCTATTGACCGTGCGTAGATAAGAGGTGATCAAAGGAACTAACTTTACTCAATGACATTGGCTCAGCTAATAACAGCAGTCATCAAGTTTGCAAGCCTATCAGCCATTTCTACAAAACAACACTACGTAGAGCAGCGATCAATATTTCTAAGGAAAGTACTCAGGAAATGGAACGTATTTTCGAATGATAAAAGTCACCATCTCCAACCAGCAAACAAATGCAACCCTCAATGCGTCTTGATCCAACCCATACAAAAAATAATAATGCTCGATGGCTACTTGGAAACCTTTTAGATACCTTGATACCACAGAAACCAATACCAATCAAAAGGGTCTACATCTGGTGGGTTACTTTATGTGATGAATGATAATATAAAGTCAAAAAAAACCTAGGATTCATTTTAGCAGTCAAGTAGCCACTACCAAAAATTAGTCATTAATCCATTTATTTCATTTCATATCGTTCTACTGTTGTTTTAGGATTACACAAAATTAATTGGGGAACAATTCAATTTAATGTCAGTCTTGGGACTTCTTTAGTTACATTTATTATAAAACAATTATTTATGGCAGTCTTTCACTTTTCACTGACTTTTGTAATGTTTGGCCCCCACAGTGCATTGAAATTTACCTCAACGAAAAGAAGCAGTAAAAACAGCAACAGCCAATGACAAGCAAGAATCCAATTTCACACCCACCGGTGACTTAGTTTGCTGAGCCAAGAAGGGCAGCTATAATTATTAATTCAATATACCCATTCATTTTTGGAAATATAGAACTTCCTTGATTTGTAAAGTGTGTTTTTTGTTTCTGCATGCTATCTTGCATATTGTGTTCCTTGAAAAAGAAGGGGCATATTAGTACCATAGGAAAATTTTTACCTATTTGGGAAGGTTTAAAGGTTCAACGCTGTGCAATATTTAACCTTGTAAATTAGCAATAATGCTAAATAAATATCTACTACTACATATTTTTTTGTCAGGCTCACAGTGTTGATAGATTGCTGCCTAAATATATGCAGCTTCAACTTTTGGTTATCAAACATTTTCATGGATCAAAGGCTATGCAGTATACAAGTTGATGAAAATAGGATTACCGGCAAGTCCCCTTTCCAGCTGTTGGAAATTCGTACTTGGTACCTTCCTTATGCCCCCTTTAGCCCGTGCCTTCTGAATAAGGTCATGTTTTCAAAGGAAATGACAACACCTAATGTAGCAATATTCCGCCACTGCACTTGATCGTCGAACTTGCACATGAGAGATTGTGGGTTGGTAGGCGAGGCTTAGTGCTTATACTACTTCGTATTCAAGTTATCAATGAAATCTTCAAGTGTATCCCAACAGGTGTTGCATATTTACGTAAATTCCAAACCGTCTGCGTCACTAATACTCAGCAATAATACATCTTAGACTACATTAATTATTTTATATAGCTCTACACATTTGTATGGTATCATCCCAAGTGAATAAAATGGAAAGAACAAAGTTAAAACTGGTAAGTAAGCTTATAAGTATCAAGTAAGTCAACACTTACCACCAACATCGATGTGGTTTTTCAGAGCTAATCCTGAGCGTGGCGCAACCCGTCCATAACATCCTTCGGGCAGTTCGATTTGAATATCTGTTTTGATTAGAAGCTTTCCTCGAGCGGGTATTTCTTCGTTGTAAGCACTAAAACATGATTCAAAAATTACATTCGAAGATCACAGGGATTCATAACCCTAATTTATAATTACTAGAGGGACCCATCATGTAAAACATGACAATGAAAAGAGAAAAGTAAATACCGATATCTCCAACGGCAAATAATTAATGTACACAATTACGCATTATTACTTTAAATTACATTAATTTGTTATAGTACTGACCGTTCATGGGCCGGTGTTGAGTAACACATACATATACTGTATACATATACACTGTACACATACACACGCACAGAACTGGGTAAATCTATTTATAATGTAATATACAAATAAGCAATATACAAATAAGAGAGCTAGACGCATGAGATGTTTACCTAGACAATGTGTCATGGATCATTGACGGATCAGTGTGCTAGCTACTCGACACTGGTCTCAGTAATAGGTCTTATTATACTTAACACAATCGTAAGGATATTTACGTACTCGGTGCCTCATTGGACAATGGCAATGTCAATGCTTCAACCTGTTGATTGATCTACGACACCAAGTAGGCCTATCTAATAGAACTAGGTCTACCGTCAACTTGAGAATGATGAAAAAATGGTAGTAGTCAATTCAGGGATTTCATAGCGTACTTCCATGCTACTAGGCAGAAGCTTAGATAGATAGATGATAGATAGATATGTCTTTATTTGTCATTGTATGCTAGTGTACAATCAAAAGAACGATGTTCGGTCTGACGTCCGCTCTTCCACCTAACCTTGACCTTGAACTTACAAATCATAGGCCTTAATAGAAACATAAAATAAAACAGAATGGAGATAGATTGTAATAATTATGAAGCTAAGGATGGACTAAAATATATTCTCAACAATAGCACAAATTAAAAGGAGGGAATATTATTTTTGCTAAACTCATCTCAATATGGTAGGCCTATATGATGAGTGATTAATAAATAAGGAGTCAATAGAATTTTGATATTATACTAATGATTGGATGGACTGATAGTAATTGGACTAATCACATAATATGAGTGGTGGTTGACAGGTGATGAGTGTATTTAGTGAGGTGTATTTAGTGAGGTGTATTTAGTGAGCTCTTTGGATGAGTGGCTTTTGAGGTTATTGCCAGATAATCGGAGTTTGGAGCGGGAATGAAGTTGGCGGGGTGAAGTGAGCTCCACTTTTCGAGAGAGGAGGCTTAGGAAACGAGAGGTGTTTGATTTGGTGTATGATCGTTTGAGGACTTACCGGGTAGGCCTAGTTGATCAGATGATTTGGGATTGGTGTTATGGGTTACAGGGAGAGGGCTAGGTGGTTCGAAAACCCAATGTCAAGAGTGGATGCAGTGAATAAAGCGGGGTTGAGGCTGGTGAAGATATTGTCAATTAGGTTTTGACTGAAGGGAGTGGTGCAGGTGGGAGTAGAGATGGTTTCGTGAAGGTTGAGGTAATTTTACTGAATAACAGACCATTTCCAATATTTGTATAGAAGTGTTCTTGGGTTGGGATTAGTGGTCAAGGTTGATGTCCTAACCTTGATTGGGGGTGTAAAATTATGGTTTAAATATTGTAATTTCTCCAGAACACCAAAACAAAACACCATCAACCCACCAAAATACCAATTTCCCCCCTTCCAAAAAAAAAATGGGCATACGGTAGACCCTACGTGAATCGACAAATTTACCAAGGTCGGTATTGAAATCGCCGACGAGAAGTTCAGCTTTAGAGAAACGTTTGCTGATGGTGGTGATGGTGTAATCGAGGAATGTAGTCAAGTCTCCGGAGAGGGAACGATAGATAGAGAGGATGATGAAAGAGGAACTGTGAAAGGAGAGGGATAAAAAAAATCAATCAAAAGGTTTCATCAAAACCCATTCAAAAGGCCCCGTTCATTCCTCATTCAAAGGTTTTATATTCACGGTTTTACTTAACAGTCCATTTGGGTTTAGCACCCAGTGTGTTACGCAGGCTTGGGGAACGGATTATTAACAATTCATAGGCCTACGCCTACGGTTTGTATAGGCCAGGCCCACGGTGTATAATAGTTTAGGTGATGTATCGGCTATCTCCGTGCGTTGGAAGGCTGGTACCAACAGTGCTCGTAGTTCCATCAGAATCCATTGGAACGCCACCATGATACGAGGCTAGTCACATGGTCCAGGTGACGTTGACAGCTGATGTCTTGCCGCCAACGATGACAAATATTTGATTCACGCATGCGTAGAGCGCAGGCTCACTGGCCTTGTATCATCGTGGCGTTCCGCTCGGATTTTGGTGGAACTGCGAGCACTGTTGGTACCAGCCGAGATAGCCCGATACATCACCTATACTATTATACACTGTGGCCAGGCCATTGCTAGGCCTAGGCATTTTGACCAAGAAACCACGCCAGAGGGGCCTAGGCCTAGTACTTTAGAAACAGATCCCATTACACTCACCTTCTTAGATCAAAGCCTGCAGCTTTTGCAGATCCCTTCATGGGTGCATATGCCTTATCGGTCAATTTTACGAATCGCAGCAACAAAGAAGTTTCTGAAGGCATGTTTAATAGAAAGTACTACAATAAGCGGTCTACCCAAATTCAGATCTTCGACTTCCGTGAGTGAGTGAGTTCTTCTTCTTCTTCTTCTTCTTCTTCCTCTTAATGGCTTTGGGTTGAACTAACCCATCTGGCCAGTCTGATTATTCTTGATTGGATTGAATCACAATTTGAATTGTGCATTGTGCTCCAATTTGATACTGCATCTGATGTAACTGGATATATAGGTAGGAGAACACAGATTGTAATAGGAATACTTACATGAGACTAGATTTGACTAAGAGAATAATACTGGATATGATAACACAAATTTGGGCCCTGTTTATGTTTGGAAGTGGATGATTTACTGGGAAACAAAAAACAAATATCACAAAACAAGGTACTATTTCTTCTCGTCTGAGGCCTGTCAGACATTTCTAACACCCAAAGAACGGCCTTGGATCTGTAGACCCACCATCCGAAAAACACAACATCAAATCTTAAACACAAGGATAACATAAAATAAATCTTTTTGTCGTAAATACCCCCTGTTGTCTATATAAAATGAGGGTGGCTTCCATACAGAAGCCTCCCTTCTTGGCTAACCTCTTACTTTGTGATTACATTATATGTCCCTGTTTATTTCTTTCATGTATTTGTAAAGCGCTAATATCACAGGTAGTTGCATTACTGCTAGTAATGATAAGATATTTATTGGTCTGTCCACCTTAAGTTTTTTTAAATTATTCATTAATTTATTTCTTTGATTATTGTATTTTGAACACTCCAAGAATATGTGGTTAAGAGTTTCTGTCTTGTCTGGACTACAACTGCATGCTGATGATTGCACCACCTTTATCCTACTTAGATGTTGCGCTATTGAACAATGGCCTGTTCTCATTCTTATTGTAGTTGTTATAATACCTCTTTGAAGTCCCAGGCCTTTAAACCATGGCTTTCTAAACACCTTACTTTGTATAGAGTTATATTGATTTTTATGAGCCTTGCTATGTGCTTCCCAGTCACTCTCCTTTTTATTGATTATGCACTCTTTGGCAGTCCTGTATAGCTCTGTATGATTCAGCAAGACTTCTAAATAATCCTCTGCCTTTGCCGTGTTGGCCAGTTGGTCCGCCCTCTCATTTCCCTCTATCCCCTTATGTGCTGGGACCCATGCTAGGTGTACTGTGATTTGTTTTTCATTAAGCTTTTGTATTTCCTCCACTATGTCATTAATAATATAATTAGTTATACCTCCATGTTTATATGGTAAATTGAGTACTGCTTGGAGCACACTCATAGAGTCTGTTAATATCAGGTGAGGATATGCTTGTGGGTGCTTACTTATGTATTGTAATGATTGATATATGGCAATTGCTTCTGCTGAAAAAATAGATGTCTCTTTTGGTAGAAGGAATTTGACCTCTGTATTTGATTTTGTGTGATAGAACGCCGCCGCTACATATTCTTCGCTTGCTCTTCTGGATCCGTCTGTGAAAATTTGTATATAATTAGGCCAATTGTTTTTTATCCATTCCTTGAATATTCTCCTTACCATGATGTGATCGTCTACTGCAAGATTATAATTAATCGATACATGTTCACTGGTATTGATTGATAGGAACTGGTGTGAAAACATGATAGGGGTTGAACAAGAGAAGATTCTATTTATAGAAGGTTTCCATGCTTTAAAGACTGTCATAAGGGGATATTTAACTCCTGTTCCTCTCCTTATGTGGGCGATGCGGTCCAGTATTTGTAGCTTTGGAATGATGGGATGAGATGTTAGGGCTATGGCTTTTAATATATGTTTGTTGCACAACCATTCTCTCCTCAGTCCTAAAGGGTCAATAGCCGCTTCATTCTCCATTGCAGCTATTGGTGTCGATTTCATGCACCCTAGGGCAGTTCTCAATGCTTTATTTTGTATCTTGTCTAGTTTGCCTAATGTTGTTTTGGCTGCTCCCGCATACACCTGACATCCATAATCCATTACCGATCTCACTAAAGATTTGTACATGATTAACATAATACACGAGTCCGCCCCCCACCATGTGGCGGAGAGTGCTCTCATGACATTAAGTCCTCCTTCACATCTTCCTATCAGTGATCTAATATGAGGGACCCAGGTGGATTTACTGTCAAAAATGACTCCTAGTATCCTCATGCTGCTGCTAGGCTGTATAGGCATGTTGTTAATATGTATTATTGTGTTGGTTGTAATTCTTCTTTTTGTAAAAATGACGGCTTTCGTCTTCTCAGTTGATAACGGTAATCCTAGTAATAGAAGATGTTCTTGTACTTCCTGGAGGGCATGTTCTATGCTATTAATTGCCTCTGCCAATACCTTTTCTGCTACATAAATTAGCATATCGTCAGCATATTGTAAAGTTCTAATTAATGGAGTGTTGAGTCGGTCTACATTCCTCGTGTATAGCATGTACATAATCGGGCTGATGGCGGATCCTTGTGGTATGCCATTGTAAGTTGTCCTAGGTCCATATATCTTTCCTTGGACCTTGACATATATTACTCGTTGTGACAAGTATGAGTTTACCCATGCTATAATTCCCTTGGGAATTCCACACTCTTCTAGTTTCCTAGATAGTATGTCCACATTTACATTATCGTATGCCGCTGAGATGTCTAGAGAGACGGCTAGTAGATACTGTTGTCTTTTGTATGCCAATTGTATGTCAGTGTTGAAGACTGTGAGATGGTCTGTAGTTGATCTATTTTTTCTAAATCCAAACTGCGTTCTTGGTAATATCTTCCGTGCTTCCAGCCACCACTCCAGTCTGCGTTTGACCATTCTTTCTATTATCTTTACTAAACATGAAGTTAATGAGATGGGTCTATAAGATGTGGCCAAGGTTGGGTCTTTGCCTGTTTTGAGTATGGGAATTACTATTTGGTTTCTAAAAGACGGGTGAATGGTGTTATATTTCAGGCTCTTGTTGATTATTTCCAAAAGCATTCTCTTGCCTTCTTCTGGAAGTTTCTTAATCATGGAATATGTTATACCGTCCATTCCTGGCGCCGAGTCCTTTAGTCCCACCAGGATGGTCTCCAGTTCAGCTCTTGAGTAGTGTTGAGTGAGTTCTCTTCCTTGTCAGTTGTCAAGCTAGAGCTAAGGCTCTTTTCGCGCGCAATTGCGCCAAACCTTGGAAAGACACAGCCTTTTTCGTCCATGTTTGAAGATCGAGTGAGAGAAATAGGAAATCTCAAAGGCCTAGCGTCATGGCGTCTTTCATGGTGGAGAAAATGCGGTTTCATAGTTAGACAACATTGTGTGTGGTTAAATTAAGTGGAGACCGTATAAATCACAGTAATTTTTAGATATTTACCTGTAGTTTTTGTTAACAATGATAAATTATTCGAATAAGGTTGTTTAGCATTTTAATGGTTAGGTATTGCTTCGGGAATGGTCTTGTGCCTGAAGGAAGTTTACATAGGCCTAGGCATATTGTAGGCCTAGGCCTATTGTATAGGGTCATTTATAGGGCCTAGCCAGTGTTTGTGCTAAAACTCGAAATAAGGATTTGGGCCAAGTAATTAATTACAGACTATTGATGAACTAGGCTATGATAGCAAACTAAATGAATGAAAACTGTACTTGTGAATAGTTTTGTTTTTTCTCTTCTCCTTGGTCTGTATCTAGGCCTACCGTAGGTCATTTGTCAGTAAACTAAACCATTAAACATTTCTGACCCAAACATTGGTCTTCATGTCGCTAGGGCGTGCTAGGCCAATTTCATATCAGATTGGTCAATTATTGCTGTCAAGATGAAGCTACAACTAAAAATAGCCACGGGGTCAAATTTGGAAGTGGAAATACTACCCGAAGATACGTTTGCAACCCTGATTACCCGAACATTTGAAGAATCTGGGATATCTCTCAATTTGACGCATTTCAAGTTACCAGGGAAGAAAATTGCGCTGAGTGATAATGTTTCATATTACTTCACGGGTAAAGGTAAGACCTCGTCGTTGAGTTTCCAGGCTCAAATTGATTTTTAAACGTGGTAGGGTTGGGCCCACGTACGATTTTTCATGTGATCAATATAATAGACCTAGGCCTACATTTATTTTCTTAGAAGTGCACAAGCCAAATTTCTTGAAATTTGGTAGACATGTATTATGTGAATTATAAAATACTAGGCAAACTCGTTTGTGTTTCCGTGTTGATGGATGAGCTGGAACAATATATCAACATATCTTTGGATTAGTTATATATCCACCTTGAGATCCAAATCATTACATCACTGCCCTCTTATTTCCTAATTGATTTCTATGATTATAAAGAAGACTTTGTTTTAATCGTTTCCGATTAAATGGTGACACCTGTTGCTTGGATTCAATTGGTATCTTAATTGACCAATGTGGATGGGCGTGACTTATACGAAGCAGGGGAAATTTTAGATACCTTGATTGGCTATTTCCCTATTTTCCCCTGCTTCACTGTCCACTTGATTGGTTTTTATATTCTGTGACACCACGAGGGCGTACACGGGGGTGATTTAAAAAAATTAGATTATATATTTTTTTACATCAAAACGGCTGATCTGATTCGACTGAGAGTTTGGAATTATGTGTTTAATTATTATATTAAAATTCTCTTGAGAATTTGAATTATCTCGAAAGAATTATTTTTAGTGAATTTTTTCCTCTGGGTTATTCTTATGGGATTTTTGAAAACTTTGAAATGAGTTTTCTCAGTTCTAAGACCTCGCTGTCGATGCGCCTTAAAACCCTAATATTCAATTCAATTCTAAGTGGTTCAACCGATTGCACCTCAAAACTATACAGTATCGAATTAGATAAGGACACTCATGTATGCCAAGTTTCAATTGATTTTGAATTTTCGTTTGACCTGTGGAGCACGAACAAAAAAAAAGCTCTTTTTTTTCGGGTATGGTGAAATTGAGTCTCCGCTTCGCTCATCCAATTAAAATTCTCCGACACATTTTCAATTTAATTGCATCAACTTTGAAAATTGGAAATTTCGTCCAACGCGGTTCTTACAGAGATTTAGGCGTACCAAACTCCATTTTCTCCGCAAAAGAACCGTGAAAGCAATTTTCTTTGAAAACACAATATAGCGATCTAGGCCCTATCTATTCTTCTGTGACGACACCAATCTGCAAGGAAAGGTTGTAGAATTGAGTACTTTGTCTGGCCTCTAACTTGCCCACAAAAATTGGAAATAATTTTTTTCCAGTAGGCCTACCATCCATAAAATGAAATTAAAATCTTTGCTACGCTCATCTAATTATTTTTTCATGTCTTTAGTTCCAGAAATGTCTGTTTCTTCATATTTTCCTGCCCAACTGTGCCGTTTGTGCGCTAAGAACAGCTATGATATGACGTTCATCTTCGAAAATATGGAGCTTCGGCAATCCATTAATACCTGGCTTCCAACTCACGTATGTTTTTGCTGTCTAGAAAAATAAGAATTTCAAGAAAATGCCTCCAAAAGATGGAAAACACAAATAGGCCTTAAATAGGTCTAGGCCTGCATAAATAGTTGAAAAATGTCAAAGATATATTTAAAAGTAACAAAATCAAGAAAATTAAAAAAAGACTAGGCCCTGGGCCTAAAACTAAAATTCTTCAGATTTAAGGAACATTTAAACAAGAATGAAAATAATAATATCCCAAAATCAAGTGTAGCATACAATACAGTTGGCCTAAACTTTTGAATTGTCAACACTCCATGTTTCTTGAACTGGAGTAGTAGGCCTACAGTTTTAAATATGCATAAATTTGTAAATAAAATCAAAATGTCATAAATTAACCTCCAGAAACGCTTAAATGTAGAAAAACTTTGTAATTTAATGAACCTGTTTCTGTATGGTAGGTGAGCAAAAAGGATTTACTTCCGAAGCAGGTGTGCAGCAACTGTATAGAACGGCTGGAAATGTGCAAGGCGTTTCAAGTCGAGTGCGTTCGAGCAGAACTAACTCTGAAGAAGTATCTAGAAAGTGAGAAGTTCTGGTAAGTAGAAAAAATATATAAAAAATCATCTCAGATCTTGAGGCCTCTATGTTTCATTTCCTCTCAATATATCTACTCCACTTCCAGTAGTTGAAGCGAATTTCAGAAGGGAAGTAGATTTGTAAAGATATTGAGACAAAAAGAACATTCAGGCCTAGGCCCTGTAGCCAAAGAAGTCTATTTTTGAGGCCTTGTCTCGAGCGAGATTGACGTTTCCAAATGTTTTTTCCCCACTACATCATTTTACATATCATTCTCACTGCACATGCATATTAAACCACGTAGTATGCTACATGTACAATCTTACTGAATAAAAAATGAATGGAAAACAATTCCCTAGTATCTAAACTAATGGCTAAAAACCTCTCTAATACCGTAACCCCCGGCAAAAGAAGTTGAGGCGAATATTGAAGAAAAAAAGCTTACTGCATGGGGGTTTGCACCTTGGCCCCCTCACATTGAAAGAAAGGTACGTTTTGAACTGCTTCGTCGGTTTCTCTTATATAAATTACAATATGATGGCTCGTAAGATGGCTGGTTGCAGTAACAATACGCATGTTCAGTGGAAGTGAAAGGCAAACATTTCGAAATGACAATCCCACCATGGAATCTGAGGCACCATAGAAGCCTACCTTTTTCAAGTATTATGTGCAAATTAAGATGCTCGTTGAAGAAAATGAGAGAAATTAAGGTAAACACTGTAACGCACAGCCCTTAACGCGATTGCCACTTGAAATAGCCAAAGGACTAGGACTTCGATTGGATTTTATTTAATAACGTTTCCAGTCTTGTGTATTTCCATTGTTGTTGGCACAAAATCCTAACACTGCTTATGAGGTAGGCTACAAAACTCATTAAGATTTGCAATCTGAGAAATTGTGAGTGAACTATTATCTTGTGTTGTCGTGGTATTCAGCTCTTCTTGTAAATATTAACCAATCAAAGTTTTAGTCTTTGGAGCTAGCTAGGCCTTGGGCGTTATTTTAAGTGGCAGTCGTGGCAAGGGGTACAGTGCCTATTTTTCCCCAAATCTTTTCTTACCTTTGAATAACTGAAATAGTACTGTAACTTACGTTGGAACTAAAAAGCCATGGATATGATTAAAATTGAACGGATAGTTGACGTGGTTTGAGGTACCAATTATTTGGTGTAACCTTGCTGCATGTGAGAGAACTTACACAAACTATGATCCATGTGAAACTATTCTTTAGATTACGCTACCTAGCAGTTCAATGAAACAAATCATAATAGTCAAGAGATATAGGCCTACTGTACATACATGCCATACGCTCTTTATTTATTTATTTATTTATTTAATCCAAAGATTTGCACATTGTTCACATATAGTAAAAATGAAAACTTACAATGGTTGCTTACTAGAACTTCACCATGCAAAAACGTAATTGTGTTTTCAACTTTCAGTGATAAAATTAGGACCTAACTGAATTATTTTCAGAGAAGATTATCGTCTCTACTGGTTACATTATCGAAAATCTTTTATTGTCTCATTACATAGGCCTACATGGATATGATTAAGACTGAACGGATAGTTGATGTGGTTTGAGGTACCAATATTTGGTGTAACCTTGCTGCGTGTGATGAAACTTACACACACTATGATCCAAAAATAGCAGTAGGCCTTAAATGCCCACCAAAATGTATGCATTAATTTTCATTCTTCTTAATTAACTACAATTCCATTTAATTTGTTTGCAGTTTGAAAACAGGCATCTCCAATGCAGATGAAACACAAGGTCAAAGTTTTGACTGTGGATTCGTTTACGGAGATAGGAAAGTCATCTCTCTTCCGAATGAGGAAAGTTGTCCGCCCCCTATGGAGGTCAATTACTGTTGTCCTTCATGTCACCAAGGCAACGTTTGCAATATCAACGAAGACGATGTCGAGACGTCAGATGAGGAGAGCGAACTGGATGGCAGTTTTGTGTCTCACGATTTGTCTGACTTCGAGGAAGAAGTCGACGATAACATATTAGAAGACGATGTAATTGCCGATGACGTATCAGACATTGACGATGTAACAGAACAAGCAGACAGCGAGAGTAGAGAAAATAATGATTATAATGAGTGTGATGTCAAACCTGATGTATCGGATAGAGTCATGACAACATCTTCACGACCTATCCGAGCTAAAAGAAAGCCGTTTAAACTTTTATCTGATGCCGAACATGCCGTCAATGATTTGGAGGCGGTTACACGCAAAGTGATCAAATTAGAGCAAGAGAGTTCAACTAGTGACGGAATCAAATGTAATATCTGTGATGGATATACCGTCAGTCTGGAACAGTTACTGCAGCATTCGTTTGAAATGCACGTAGAGAATAATTTGTTTCCTTGTCCTTTATGTCCGTTGGCTTTCCATGAAGGCCCCCTCGAGCTAATAAGCCATTTCTCCTCTGATCATAATTCTGAGGCTACCAAAGAACTAGGTCTATTTGTTTGCAAGACTTGTTATATTCTTTTCTCTAGCAAACTTCTTCTGTTGAATCATGATTGTAAAGTTTCCAAATCGAGCTTGAAGTGTAAAGAGTGTGGCATGGAGTTCAAAACAAAGATACGTTTTGAATTTCATAAACAATTCCACGTGGAAGGTTCTAAACCACTTCATTGTGAGCCTTGTAGTGCAGACTTTATGAATGAAGACGAATTCTATAGACACTTCAGAAGTTTACATAAAGATCAAGAAACAAAATGCTTGGATTGTAACAAAAACTTTGTCAACTACTCGTCGCTCGTTGTTCATAGACGTTTTCATAATAACATTCGAAAGTATAAGTGCGGAACCTGTACGAAATCTTTCCTCGACAAACAAACTCTAACCGAACATATGGTCTCACATATGCAATCAACACCATTCCAATGTCACATATGCCATAAATATCTTGCTCGAAACTCTCGTCTTAAAACACATTTACTCACACACGAGTCGACTAGTTCTAAGCCGCAGAAAGCCTACGACTGTGCGTCTTGCCACAGAATTTTCCCTAGTCAAAATAAATATCTCGAGCACTTGAATGAAGATCACGAGAATATGTCCGACTCGGTAGCGTTCGAAGTTGTTTTCGTAGATAAAGTTTTCCGTTGTGAGTATTGTAACAGTAACTTCACTACAATGGATGGATTAAGGACGCACAGGGAATCGCATGCCGGCGAAAAGAAGTTCCAGTGCGACTTATGCGAATCAGCATTTGAAAGTTTCGCCCGGTTGACGACACATAAGATGAAGCATGGAGTGTTCAAGGTCTCGAAGGCAGCTGCAGAAAAGGCAGGGGAACCAGATGACTTTGCGATACCATTGTTTTATGTTTGCAACGCAGATAACTGCGAGAAAATGTATGTTC
The DNA here is from genome assembly GCA_964007535.1 of Brachyptera risi. Lineage (NCBI taxonomy): Eukaryota > Metazoa > Arthropoda > Insecta > Plecoptera > Taeniopterygidae > Brachyptera > Brachyptera risi. The sequence continues at coordinate 29,442,616 of OZ023333.1, forward strand.
AGTGGTCATACTTGGGTATTCATAAGAGGATGTGTCATTCGGAAGTGCAGTTCATGTATCAGTGTAAGGTGAGAAACAAGGTTGTCACGTACAAAAGTTTCTTTTCATATATCATTTGAAAAGAATATTAAAATGACTGTGTTTATAGGCAAACGGCCTTGGGCCAGATATATGAATAGGGTAAACAGCTGCTAACCAATGTTAATGAGTTGAGAAACTCAATGTGAAGAGCACGTTGACAGGATATGTATGTTTTTGTAAGTATGTGTATCCTGTTAACGGGCTCTCCACAATGAGTTTTTCGTCTCATTAATATCGGTAAGTTGCTGTTCATTTCCCCCCTTTCACCCTATTGATAAACTATTAGCAGCCCTCCGAAACTCAGGCAACTAACCACTTAAGAAACTGAAATCACCGTTGGACGTGCATATCTAAGGCATGTGTTTTTGTATAAGTCCTCACACTCATCATCACGTCGTACTTTTCTTATCACCTGTTCATTCGTACCCCTGTATAACCTCGCTGTTGATGGGGTCGTTGAAAAAACTATCATCATAAACATAGAAATGCTAAATATCTAGATGTAGACCTATGTACCAAATTTGAGATTTTCTCACCTGGGGCATGCATATGTTTTTTTTCCACAGTCACAATTGTTGTGGAAAATTATATTGACTCAGTTGCACTCTTTTTGGCCAGTGGATCATTACAAACATGTTTAAAATGTTCATTTCCAGCAATGCCCCGAGTCTTTCCCCACCTCGTGGGCGGTAGCGTACCACCGCAAGACCATGCACTCGGCCGGTAACCCGCCCCGTGAAGGCAAGCCACACTGTTGCCACCTTTGCAGCAAGAGTTTTGCCTCGTTTCGTGGTCTAGAGAGACACCAGGCCACCAATCACCAGGCTGAGACATTCCAGTGTGGCACTTGTTCACGTATATTCAACAAGCAGGTACGTTCACTTTTTTCCGAGTTTGTGCATAAATATTAAATAATCAACGAGTAGATGATGTAGTATTTACTATGAACCATTTAGTACGAACTGGTATCAATGAATTTTAGCCATTACAGACTTGTAATCATTCTAAATACACTTCAGTGGGACCACTTTGGTACGTTTTTCAGGGGACCAGACTGAAAAAATGTATTAATGTGAAAAAATTATCAAAGAAACTATCAACATGGAGAGCATATGGGTGGGATAAAAAAACAAAACTTATAAATATAGTGAATATATAAACGAGAAACTTGTGAACTAGGTTCTACTGTAGTGTAACATGACCTCGAAAGACCTGAAAAAGAGTATTGCAGACACCTGACATATGAGGAACAGAATGAAGAAGCTCATTGACGTACTATTACAGATTATTGCTACGTACTATTTTTACTAGATCACTATTACTATCACCTTACTTTTAATTAGTAAACACAATCCCGTACTACTTCAACTATTCAACAAATGATCACTTGACGTTCTCAAATGATATATGCAGTCCTCCGCTGTGTGACAGTGATTAATGAATAAACACAAAACACGCAGTTCTAAGCTCTAATAATAGCGCCTCTGGTATCTCTCACTTTGGAGCTTCGCGGTGGGAGGGGCGGTGGTTGAGAGGAGAGGAGCAGGACGCTGGCAGACGACAGACAGACGCACAGGCAGACAGACGCACAGATCTAGAAGACCATGTATTACATGTACAGTGAAACCTCTATGCATCGTTCCCGGATCCATCGTTTTCCTGCTTGTATCATTCATTTTTTCTCACCCCACTCCCATATAACCAATTGTTAAATTTCTCTGGATGGATCGTTTATGGATCGTTCGATGATGGATGGTTTTATTTTCCTGGTCCCTTGAAAAAAAACATCCATCCATGCAGGAAAACGATGAATCCAGGAAAATTTAACATTGATTAAATGAGAGTGGGGCGAGAAAAAATGAATGATACAAGCAGGAAAACGATAGATCCAGGAACGATGCATAGAGGTTTCACTGTAGTAACTATATTTCAGCATTGGACTTTCCATCATTTTTCTGTACTTCATTTTATTGATAACTGTATTTCAGGCGTCGTTAGAGAAACACATGCTGGTGCACCAAGAGGAGAAGACTTGCGTTTGCGATGTCTGCGACAAGCGGTTCTTCCATCAGAGCAGCTTGTACAAACACTTGAAGATACACCTTGGTAAGTTTGTCGTTGTGGTCCTTGCCTAACTACGCGACCTACGTTTGAGCTTTACGTGTTACCGAGTCTAAGAACGATCTTTATTTACAGAGAAACATCAGTGCATCGTTCCCATGTATCTACCTGCTTGTATCATTCATTTTATCTTATCCTACACCTTTATGAGTTGGGACAGATTCATCACATGATTAGTTATCAGTCAAATAATTTCATAGAAATAGTGCAAAATGTGATGAAAGTTTTTTATTTGACATGGTTATTGATAAAATTACGCTCTTTTATCTGAGCGATGATTCCAAAACGAAGCTGATATAGTTTGGTTGTCATGGACGTTCACTTGTAAAATGACGTGTTAATTCTTGATCAAATCAACACGACTGAGTATGAACACAAATTATCAATACTGATTTTTATCAAGTAAAAATTGGTTCAATCCTTGGGGTTAATATTGAGACAAATCATACATAATTCCAGCTTCCTAGGTCAAAAAGTTTTTGAATTACCGACCTTCAAAATTACAACTAAATTTTCAAATCATAGAGAGTTAGATTTATAAGGGGTTTACAGGTGTTGAACAAGGCTTTCAAATAAAATAAAGAACACATCTTCAAGTTGGATTTTAAAATTGTATTATTCAGTCCTTTGACATGTTTTTTTAATATTATGAAATGGATGAAACATTAGAGAACTAGATCGTAATATTTAAACATCTAACAAAAAATATTATATTTGTTTTATTTGTAAGAGCTTTAAAATCGTAATGGCAATTAGATCAAATGCATACACTACCACACAAATTAGGCTTGTTGGGCACATTATGGAGTTGATCACTCGAAAAACCCCTGACCTTTTAAGGAGCTAAAAATGTTACTATTCTTCTGAATATCAACTCTAATTATTTCACCAAATTTGATTAAAATCCGATATGAGTTTTTTTTTGGACCTTCCCATGTTGATTTGATATGGAATCAGTACTTGGGCCTACCCATTAATCGTGTTTGGACACCCTGACGGCCGAGCTATATTCACTACGTTTTGGATCCATTGAAAGAGTCTAATTTTATCAATGAGCATATCAGAAGAAAAATGTTATCCACATTTTGCATTATCTATGTGGTATTTAAAAGTAGGCCTACATATAAACTATGTTGAATTTTCTACATGGATGGTTTTGGTCATGATAGAGGGTTTATTACACTACTACATATTAGCATATCATAGAAATGTAAATTGAAATGTATTATTTATAACTTGAAATATAATTTTGCCAGGGGGAAATGGTAATATTTATGGTTTGTTTGCAGACCTCACCTCTTACCTGTGCAGCATTTGTGACAAGCGATTCAACGATAGCACGTCGTTGAACGAACACGTTCGGCTGCATACGGGAGAGAAACCGTTCCAGTGTGAGGTCTGCATGAAGACGTTTAGGACGCGAGGCGTTTGGCTTCAACATGTTAGGTATGTATTGCCAGCTTCACATTCTACTCGCAGAACAGTAAACCCTCGGTAATCCAAAATGGAAGAGACTCCAAAACATTGAATTTGATTTGTAGAAATTGAGATATTAAGCTATTAAGATACTAATTAAATCCAAACAACAACAATTGTCACTATTTAATTGAAAACGTTTTTATCAAAGCCTTCTTTATCATCATAAAAATCAATTAGGAAATTATAGGGCAGTGATGTAATTTTTTGGATCTCAAGGTGGATTATATATATATATATATATATAACCAATTCAAAGATATGTTTCATCCATCAATTCGGAAACACATAACGCGTTTGCCTAGTAACTGAATATATGCAACATTAATTCGTAGGTATTTGATTTAGTACTGTTGTTTTCCTGTTACACAGAATACACTCGAACCAAAGGCCATATCCGTGTGAAATTTGTGGCGTTTCATTCCGACGATCGTGGGCTCTGAAGAATCATCAGCTCCTTCATACGGGCGAAAAGAGATTCCAATGTGTAACTTGTTCGATGGCTTTTCGACTGAAACAAGACCTACAAAGACATGTTCTGAAAGAACACCCGTGCGAATGACAAGTTTTACCTCTCAATGCCGTAATGGTAAATGATGGCGATAATAATAATAATAATGAATGGAGATTTGTACAAAATACGAGTCATTTGAAAGTTTTAGGCCTTTAGTTTCTTGATGTGTTTGGGTGTGCTCGGCTGTGCTTCGTGTAACTTTGTCCAGCAGAAGTTGAAATTCTTCTAGAACGTAGAATAACATACTGAATTTATTACCGTATACCATACAGCCTAGATTGTTAGACCATCCAGCTTGTACACTCCAAGTCTGTGGGTCAAATCTTGTTGCAGACTTCCTTTTTTTTTAAATGGCATTGTAAGAGATATAATAATGTAAGAGAATTAGGTACAAACTCACAATTGTGTAAATGAATGGAAATGTCTCAAAGTTGGCTATTCTGTTTGTTATAGTGGGCTGTTTATTAAAATGTAGTATAATTAGACATTAATTACAGGTGATGCCTTCAGGTAACAAATTAGGAAAGAACGGCAACTGTGTAAGATTTCAACAGTGTGCTGCTAAGACTGTACGGTGATGATATTCTCCTCCAGAACTAAATGTTGTACTGTATTCATAACAAAAATATAATAGGGTTCACACTTGAAATCTCAAGTTTTTGCTTCATCGGCTCTTATTTGGCCCTTGGCGCTATTCGTAACACCATTTTCCATTCTACGGGTACCCGGATAATGTATTACCCACACCCGAAGGCATCTGCATCAACTACTAGTATTTGTATTATAAATAAGTTTCTATATTATATATAAACTACACTGTGAAAACTAATTTATTCAGACAAATATATTTTATATTGGCCCAAAACATTTAGTCATCATATTCATTACCAGTCACTTGACCTATGCTATTCCCTACATTAGCAACTATTTTAGTAAAATGGAAACTTGCAGGAAAAAGGGGACCAATAATTGATGTAGTTGGTTAGTTTGTAGTTTGTTCAAACACTTTTTGGGTTGATAAAGTCACCCTTGTAGTGCCCCATCTGATCGATTCTCAGTCTTGATTGGGGAACAATGATTTTGTATCAAATTTTGATGTCAGTAATAATGAAGAAAATACATACTAGGCAGCAGAAATTAGTTTGTAAGGAGTGTAGCAGGAGTGTCAAAGAGGAAGAGAAGCAAAAATATAAGGAACAAAGTGGGAGTGGAGAGATTATCGTTTAAAATGGAAAGCGAGAGAGTTGGGTGCTACGGGCAAATGAAGCGATTGGAAAATGAGAGTACCGAGAGCAATGTTTGAGATAGCAGAAAACAATAGAGTTAAGATTAGAGTCGTATGCCTAAGAGAAAGGTGGAAGGAGGGACTAAAGAATGGGGTAGTCAACCAAGAGAAGAAAAGAGGTGAAGTGGTAAAAAAAAAATGGTGTGAGAATACAGGGGAACTCGTAGGAAAGAAGAAATAGAGGCAAAGGATGGTAGTGTTGAAGAAGAGCAGGAAGAACTTAGAAGCAAGACTCGGAACCCGTGGGAAACGAGATACAAGAGGTCTGCCCTAGAAAAAATGGTGGAAACAACCCGTAGCTGAATTGAGCCGGTTATTTTGGTTCAATATATATGTGTGTATATATATATATATATATATATATATATATATATATATATATATATATATATATATATATATATATATACAGTGAAACCTCTATGCATCGTTCCCGGATCCATCGTTTTCCTGCTTGTACGTATCATTCATTTTTTCTCATCCCCACTCCCATATAATCAATGTTGAATTTTCCTGGATGGATGGTTTTATTTTTCTGGTCCCTTGAAAAACAATGGGATAATCCAAGAGATAGAGGTTTCACTGTATATATGCATATATGATATTATTTGTCAGACACTTTTCCTCATCATGAAATTCATGGCCCCTTCAGATGTTGTCAAATTAAGTTTGTTGTGGAACTAGCTAATGTAAGTGACTGTACAGCTTGGGAGTCTTTCTACCTGGCTGGTAAACCAGCCAACCTCACAATATTGCATCAGGATCCAACTGGTTTCAATGAAAAGAAAAATGTTTAACTGTAGGTCTACTTTTGGTTCTAGCTCTACATAGCTATTTATAAATACTGTGACTTGTCAATAAAATGAATGGTTTTAAAATAAATATGGTACATTTGTACAATATGATTTGAATATGATCAACTTGATTACTTTCAACTACTGGAAATTATTAGCTATGGTTGGCTATTCAACACCTTGGAATCCCTCATTATCTTTGTAATACCTATGACTATCAATAACGTAACGGGATAAGCAACATGGCATTTTCCTTCCGCACCATGCGTATATCGAATGGGCTGCCTCACAAATTGTATGATAATTTGCTGGTATTATTGTATGTTGATCAAGTAATAGATGTAATGCAATCTATGAATCCAGCTCTTCCCAACTGCATTAAGCAATATTGGAATAAATTTAATTTGAATTGGCTAATCTAAATTTAAAATACGTCTGTAAAAGCATTTAGACCCCTAGTCAAGAGCCCTACTGCTATATTTACCATTTGATAACTTGATAATTACTCATCATCTACGAGAAAGATTAGAAACAATGCAAGTATACAACTATGTACTGTACATTGAAATACGAGCCCAATACGTACAATTTGATTTGAAATTGCGAATCTCAGAAATGTACACGAAAGTGCTGATTCCATCATGGTGAAAACAGTATAATGTTACTGTAAAAGGATAGGACTTATGCCATGTTGCTTATCCCGTTACGTTATTGATAGTCATAGGTAACTAATACATAAATCATAATACAAAGTTGACATTAAAAAAAAATTATCATGTCAAATTTCTTGATAGCAAGAGAATTTTTATCCTTCAATAATTATAGATCATTTATAGGCTCTCCACCACAAATACCTCTACTTATAAACCTTGGGGTGCTGCTGTTCTTTCTTCCTTTTTACCCAATTCATATATCCAGCCTCACATTAATTTCCTATGCACACCTATTCATCATTCAAAAATCATAAAAATATGTTACATTGATGTAGAATGAGAAGATTTCTTTCCAGAGCAGTTTTCAGTTGAATAATCATCTTTTTCATAAGTAATCATACTTCGCAAAATGGCCTAGCTGTCGACGTGCCTCTAAACCCCAATATGCATAATCACACTCTTCACCATATAATAATGTATCAAGAACTCTCAAGAGGCCGCAGGCGCTGTATTTCACGCCGCAAACTGACACGGTCGTAAGTTTTGAGATATCAATATGATTGTTTTTGCATTCCGTTAATAATTGAAAAACTGACGTTACCGCATTTACAACAAAAAATTGTAATTTTTCAAATGGAAAAATTCGTGTTTGCGAGAACCTAGATAGGCCCCTACCTATTTTGAATATCGAAAAAAAAATCAAATGTGAAATATATCATTAGTGTGAGCTATAGGGAATCAACGGCGTTTATGTGAATTCAGCGGGCTAGTCTACAGGTTGCGCCTAGCACACGATGCATGTTAAACTCGAGTCTAAAGCGAGGAAACAACGAGCCCGTGTAGAGCGCCTGCGGCTTCTTAATGATTTCACATTTATCCCATTTAGGTGTTATAAACTAAACATGAATAAATAACGTGTTTTAAGAGCTTGAAATTCACTGAACATTACCATTTGTAATGTATCTATATTTTGTATTCATTCCTTGGTTTGAATCATTTAAAAATCAGGCAGCTTATATTTCTGTCTTATGGTATTAGCTCTTATGAACCAAAAATATAGATCTATGAAGAAAGAAACTGAATAGTCTAGGCCTATTTAAAAATCACATTAATAAAATATACCAATCACAATTAGAAATGACCATTAATGTGAGATAAATTATTGGCTTTTAATAAGAACCACAATCAATAAAAATCAGGGTGGACATACTTTCCCCCCAAAACACCATTGTTTCCTTGACCGCCTGAATTAAACTCGAATTATATATTTCGACCTAAATTGATAAATCAAATCTCGAAGTGGAGGGCAACTATGCCAAGCACAAAGAAAAGCAACGTAGGCAAATAAACCCTCCGTCTGCCGAGAGCAATGAAAACGGGCCTCAATACTCTTCACCAAACTAGAAATATCATGTCAGTGTGCATGCAATAGGAGTTGGCCTACCATCAATTTCGACTATTAGCATTAGGCTACTATCGTAGGAAGGTAGTAATGTAAACATGATGTCTAGTAACTAGACTACTCTCATGCACAATAGTCGACTGCATTTTTAAAAAGTCGACGCATGTAGGAAAATGGATTAAGAATAAGTGAAACAAGTTTCAAGCTAAAAACGGTATAATTTATTTGTTAGCTTGACCAGTGGCTACATTGACGTGAAGATATTTAATGACAATAAGCAGGCTGTGGACAAGTGATGATTTACAACTTCAACTTGGTGCGCCTCCAATGTCTCCTCTTGGCGTTGTACCTAGAAGGAAAAAACAATTAAATTCAAATAATGAAAGGCACGTGGATTAGCATGATTCATGAGCTCTGTAAAAAATAGCTTTCAGTGCTAAAATAAATATCTACTAGGGCCTAGGTCCTACTGCGTGTAAAAGGCATGAGCCAAAACCCAAACTACAATTGCTACTCCTACAAGAGTAATCTGCAGCTTCGGGAACACGCCTGTTTTCACAATTAACGTTCCGAGTAATCTGTAACTTCATTTCATTTTGTAGGTCATATTATTCTGTAGGCCTAGGCCTAAGCCTACCTGTCCAAGTCTGGTCTATTGGGCATTATGGAAGCCCAAGCTCATATCCCTAGGCCACTATGCTTAGGCCCTACATACTATGTAGGCCGAGGCTTGGGCCTACCTATAGCAGCAGGTTACTTGAAATAATAGGGCTTATCAGGGTATAGTTTGGAGGCCATTTTAAGAATTCCTTTGCATGGTGTCCCGAGTAATAGCTTGATAAGTAGGCCTAGACCTGCCATGATCAGCACGTGGTTGGACATTATATATTCGCAAAAAGTGCTTATACAAATACAGTATTACAATTACCTGATAGTGTTGTCTGTGCGCATCCTGACCCACTGTGGAATGGGCCTATTTTGCTTCATTTTCTTAGCGAGTTTCCTCTTAATAATAAAAGTTTTATGGGCTGCCATTTCTCTCGACTTAATGTCAACGAAATGAAATGGCTAAAGAAGTCTCCTGCGCAAGTAACAACGCAACTCGAACACGAATTTCCGCTTCCGTAAAAGTGTTGCCAGTTCGGTGTTATAAACTTTGGCAACATCAAAGCGACCCTTGATTTTGATTGGTTCGCTTTCGGCTATCAGAGACCTGTCAGAGACGCTTGCTGACGTTTGACATTTGACGTTTAAATTAGAGTTTTTGTATTCATTTCATTAATTAATATAGAACTCGTCAAGAATGGTGGACTTATCTGGAGGGCCTGATGGACCTATTGAACATGGGTTTAGTAATACCGTTTTCATAATACCTGGTTTCATTATCATAGGACTATCTGGTAAGAAATTCTCGAAGTAGGCTAGGCCTATCTACTGTATTACTAGACACTGCCATTGTATTGTATATCTGTAAGTCTATATTTGTTCTATATCAAAGACATAATATTAAATGCATTTAATTTAAATTTGGGTTATTTATTGAATATATTATGAAACACCGTCCGATGGGGTATGCCAATTCGTTGGTATTTCCTTGCTGTGCTTTACTTCCACCATGATCAAGAATTGTCGACTTGATATTTACCAAATTTGGTAGGCCTACTAGTGTTTGGTAGGCCTACTAGGCCTACCAAACACTTTTCCACGCAGCGTGCTGACCAACACCATTGAGTTTATAGTGTATCTGTAACTATATGTGTATCACTGTAAACTCAATGCCAACACAGATCCCTGAAGGAAGATGACAAGTACGATCTTGTCGAAACATTGGAGCAACGGATCTTTTCACATCCAACTGTATCCAAAAGAGCAAACGTAGTTGTCCCGAGAAAAGAGTACAACATATATATATATATATATATATATATATATATATATATATATATATATATATATATATATATATATAAAATATATTATATATATATATATATATATATATATATATCTACCTTGTGGTCCAAACAGTTACGTCACTGCCCTCTTGTTTTATTCATTATTAATTCTAATTAATTTCTTTAATATTGAAGAAGGCCTTATTTTAATCATTCTTAATTAATTGGTGACACTTGTTGCTTGGATTTAATTGGTATCCTAATAGCTTTGAGCGATGTATAAACATTGTAGCATTATGTAGGCCCATTTTGTTACATCAAAACGTCTGATCCGATTTGAGTGAAAGTTTGGAATAATTACGCACCATTATTAAATTGAAATTCCGGAAAATTTGAATTCTTTCGAAGGAAATATTTTTTACGAATTTTTTTACGATATTTTCTACGAATTGGAGGAGAATTTTACTACTCTGGGGTTTTACAAACTTTGAAATGAGTTTTCTCATAAGTGATCTCAAAACTATACGGTGTCGAATTTTATGAGGACACAATTGTGTATGCCAAGTTTCAACTGAATTTGTATCGTCATTTGACTTGTAGAGTGCAAAATGAAAGTAGGCTACTTTTTTTTAGTACGCCTACGTTGAAACCGAGTCTTCACTTTGCTCATTCAATAAATGTTCAAAATCAATGCGGCTCCGGCACATGTCGGCACCAAGAATGTACAGTTAATCGTGATCACGGAGTACGTAAATATGAGTTGTGTTCGTCTGTCATGAATTGAAAAGAACTCGTACACTTTTATGAGGTCAGAGCAACTTGAATGCAACTCAGTGCAGGACGCGCTGTTGTTCAGTTCCACTTGTTGTACTGATATGGGAACTAACAATTACAGATGAACAACCACCGACTACCGTACCACGATTCATTTTCCGCGAATATATTTTAAAATCTTTCATCACATTTCAACGCTCATGATGGATTTACTTATCCTTCATGAGTCCGTACGTAATAACGTGGATTATAGCTATGGTTCGATGGATGGGTGCAACAGCGTTCCAGAGCTGTGCAACCAACAATATTGTACTAAAAACAACAAGTGTGATGTTACTGCGGTACAAATTACACTAGGCCTACTTTATTATAAATTACATTACGTATTCAACTTATAGTGGAAATTATAATGTTTCTTGATAACAATTTCATGCATAAAAACAGGGAGGCAAAGATACGTGGGCACGTATTTTTCTCTGAGCTTTTGTTCTGTCTTCATTGAAGTCTTCTTTGTAGAAGATATCTTATAGAAATCGGAAAATAACATTACGGATACACTAGCCTACTTGATCAAGAAAACGCCGAAGATTTACAATATGAATTGAACTTTATTCACCATGCAAAACTGAAAGATCCAACAGTTCACATGTTTTTTAGCTCTGGAGAGAGTCTTCATTAGGATTTAGCATGAGTCGTGTATCCATACAGCTATAATCCAAGGTGATAACAAACAACAACCACAGATTCAGCCATTTTGGGCTCATAAAATTTTCTCGCACTACTTCACTCCTCCTAAACAAGAAGGGGTATGACTTTTCTTGCACTTTCTTACACCAACTTACTCTAGTTCACTGTGCGTCGACTAACTAACAGCTGATTATAAGTTGTACTTTTCTGCCCAGACGAACGGCCACCAACCGATTGGAGTAAGTTGTTGCAGGTTAGTGCAGCTGGATGAATACAACCATGGTCAACGCTATTGATTGTATTCATTAGGTTTACTGAAATCACATTTCTTTTGAAGTTTTACTCGTCTCCAAAGCACAGAGTCAGTGTAGGTCGTTTAATCTGTCATCAACCAAGGTTATTATTGTTCTCCCTGATGCTTATAAATAATTATCATCATGTCCTTGAACTCCTAAATCTACTAATATTCAAGTCGTGCATTATACATTTAGTTCTGATTTCTCTTGGTTTCCAACAGTCCTCGAAGCAAATGCTCGAGGGGAGTACTAATTGGCCACGACCTTCAATTAGTAGAGTGATACGCCTAATAATACCAATTTAGACCTATCACTCATTTTTTTCCTTTTGTATGATGATAAACTTTACATTTGCTGCAGTTTATAGAAAGAAGTGAACATCGCCCAAGAGACTTAGTTCAAAGTGGAAGATATCAACATTTTTGTGTGTTTTGTTTACTCTTAATACCGACGCTAGTAATGTTCGGATATATCACAGAAACGGTTTCTACTTATTTGATATTTGATATTTATTGTCTAACTCGCAAATGCAGCTATGTGCGGTGGCGAGACTATAAACTACTTATGCTACAAAACAATTCAAATATGGTACACATACAAAATTAGCACTCAAATTAAATCAAATATGAAACAAAACAATAACTCTACACTCAATTACAGATCAAATTATTAATTAAATATTCTCTTGAATTCTATCAACTTCTCAACACATCTTCTATTTTCCATTCTTCACATCTTCTATCTTCTATTTTATAATGTGGTCCAAACTTTTGGAAACTGAAAGACTTTCATCTGCGGCAGAAAATTATGGTCACAGACAGCGCAGTCCTGGTGTTAAAGTTAATTGGTTTGAATAACTAGGGATGAAAAATAATTTTATCTACAGACCTTGGATTACTTCAATCGTTTGAAACCCCACCGGAATCAATTATGTCTCGGCCTTTCTATTTCATCTTAATCGTTCTAAATCAATTGGTGACACTTCTTGGCTGTTGCTATAGATTGGTTTCCTTAATATAGCTTTGAGTAATGTGAAAATGCGTTTTAAATGCGTTTTCTTTGTTATTTCTCATCCAATTATTGCAAAAAATCTCTGAAAATGTGTACAATAGTTTTTTCATATTCGGTGAAAATTTCAGAGCTTTGAAGAATTCTTGTTTTCCAAGTATTTTTCCTCTGGGTTATTCTCATGAGGATTTTCAAACTTTCGTAAAAAACGTTGAACCTATTTTTCTGAAGAACAATCCCAACCTATTCTGGTGTGACACCTACCTACATGTACAAAAAGTTTCAAGTTGTTTGGTATTTTTCCTGATCTGTTTGCCATATACAAAATTCCCAAAATCAACAAAACAAAACCTAAAAACGAAGCCCAATTTTTTTCGGTATATGGAATGGAAATCTTCGCTACGCTCATCTAATTAAAATGGGGTGGTAAAATCGCCCTTGTGGTGCCCTATCCAAACGATCCTACCTCTCATCCATAGCCTTAATTGGGGAACAGTGGCTTTGTATCAAGTTTCGATGTTGGACCTATTAAAAAAACAAAAAAACATTTATGCCCATAAATGAAGATGAGATTTCCCAAACAATGCAGATCACATTGATATTACTGTAGTCCTATCAGTATCTGAAAAAAACATTAAATATCATAACTTATTGTATCAGTAAGCCTATACAAGTGGAAGTACCTACTGGATATTGACAATTTCTATAGCTTATGTAATTGATACAGCTGTCAAAATGTTTATTTAGTTGCTACTTAGACAGTCACTTTATTTTCATTGGCTGATGATATAATGGCTTAATCTAGTATTGACATGCTGGCAATTTCTTATCATCATCACAGTTCAGTTGAAACCAATCACCAGTCGAGATATATCTGTGGTGGCACTTTGCTCTCCTACAACCACTCTGCTCGTATTTCACGTGCTTGGATTCCGCCAGTATTTAGGGTAATTGGAAGTTTTTTCAATAAGTTTCTTTTAGAATGGTAGTTTTAGTACATCCCTATTCTAATTTAATTTTAGTTTTTTAGTTTGATATATGAGTTTAGAATACCATGAATAAAAAACAGTGTAAAAATGTTATCTCATAGATTTCTATTTAATTTTTACAAATATTTTTTTGTCTCTTTTTTGGATAGTACAGTATAAGTCGTGAATGATAAGTTGTAAT